>PVIR01001949.1:0-111419 GCA_004026965.1 Petromus typicus
AAAAAAAAAAAGAAAAATGATTTCATAACAATATAATTTAATGAAATATTATAATTTCAACATGAAATATTTTGATGTTTTTAACTAATCATTTTGATCAGATCATTTTTCCTTCCATGATTGAGCCCTGCTGGTGATTTTAAAGATATTTATTATAATCACTATTATCTAATATCATTAATCTAAGACCTTAAATAGGCAATAATAAAACCCAAGATTCAATATTCCATTATTATACAGTAACCCTGATTAAACAGTGGCATTGGCAAGTGTTGCTTTATATTGTGATGATGGTTATGGCTACAAACCTGACATCTGTAATCATTATTAGTCATAGAACACAGCAAATTGGTACCATTTAGTTCCATAATTCAGAGAGAATGAAGGTTGTCACTTGCTTTTCCTTTGTGGCTTGATCACTGTGGACCAGGTTTTCGTGAACATTAAAAAAAAAAGGTGTCACAAAGGTAAGAGCTAATGATAAATAGTGAAGCAAGAGAATTAGTCCAGGAGTTTACTACACTCTGGCACTTTGTACAGAACTAAAAGCTGTTAATTTTCTCTTGGGGAGTGTTAAAACTCTGCAGTGTCATTTTCCAAAGGGCGATAATACACAGAACTGGTACATTTCACTACCCACTCCCAGACCAGTACAATAGTCTAGTAGTCTAGTCTCTCTGGTAAAACGGGGCCAATAATACCTGCTGTGACATGAGAAGGTCTGTAATTGATTGATTAATGTCTGTGAGATACAATAAGGCAACTGGATTAAAGTAGTTTTAGACGTACAGAGCATGAAAGTATTTTTTTATTTTACTTTTTACTCTGTCTGGAATATAAAACAAGTGCATTCAAATTGAAAATACTCATCCTGATGATCTCGGGTGGGAAAAGTTCACTCTAAATATCACGGTCTATGTCTTCTGTAGAAAGTGTAACTTACAGAAAAAGCCTTTACAAGTCTTGTGAAATGTCGTTTTAGGATCCTGAGTGCCAAACAAAATCTCAGAAAG
Source organism: Petromus typicus (assembly GCA_004026965.1). NCBI lineage: Eukaryota > Metazoa > Chordata > Mammalia > Rodentia > Petromuridae > Petromus > Petromus typicus. The sequence goes on from PVIR01001949.1 coordinate 1,014, forward strand.
AATGCAATTAACAAATACAAATGCTTAATAATTTGGGTTACTAAGTATCATTACATAACAATGATTGTTTAATGTCTAAATAGAACAATGCTAACTTTGTGAAGTTATAAATAATTGCATTAACTTAACATCTGTTTCTATATAATCCTTCAATCACATTTCTGTCTTTGGTTGGTGAGTCAAAGGTGACAGAGTTACAAATATCCCATGACCTATTTAGGTAGTAGAGAACACAGACATTTCGATTATTGCCCAGGTGATTTAGTTCCTAACATAATAGCAAGGAGCGGGACAGGTAAGAGCTTCACACATCCTCTCTGTAGAATCTCTGCATTAACAAAGACAAGCAAGGGTTAAAAAGATCTAATCAGAATCCTGATATAGATTCTAGAGTAAAAACTCTGCACTGCATGTCCAATAGGTTATCTGAGGTTATATTAAATTCACTGAAGGAAAACTGACACAACGCAGCTTAAAAAACAGCAGATACAAACATTAATATTTCCTTAACTCATAAATTTACAGATACAACTTTTTGTAAAAAGCAGAGCAGAGGTTGGTGTGACTAGCTCGCATTCTACACACGCTGTATGTAATGTTTTGAGCAGAAGCTTAAATTACAATAAAAGACTGGGAAAATGGGCCTTTTATTTAACATTCTTCTATGAATATTAATAAAATCTCCAGCAATAGAGCTCACTCAGAGTTTGGCAATCAGTCCATAATATGGCAAACAAGTTTCAAGTACTCTAAGGGGTATGAGTAATATGATCCAGAAATTTCAATAATTTAGATATCCTAAATAAAAACCTCTGAGATAGAATGTCACAAAACAGTAGGTCTATTTTTACATTTTATAAGAATCTGGAAATGTCTCACTCTAGGTATTTGACTTGTGGTCTCTTTTAGCCAAAGCCGCTTGGTAATAAATTTGAACATGTGATTTTTTCCTCTCCTATAATCTTCACTCTCTGTTCATACTAAGATTTCATTTTTGAGCATGCGGGTGATAATGGGTTGACTTCAAGCTATCTGTGAGCAAATAGAAAAAAAGATTCCACTAGGTAATGATGTTAAACAATTATTGCCTGTGTGCTGCCGTAGCAAGACTTTGAAATGACTACAGTATGATTCAAATAGTCATGAAATGAATCCAAAAGTGACTGTGCTGTTATGTTTATTGGAAATGTATCAGAATGATGTTTCTTTTATTTTAAAATCATCCAGAACAAAAACTAGCCATCAATTGGAGCAATGTACTAGCTTTAATTGGAGAATTTATGAATGGCAAAATATGGAAAGATAACCATCCTTTAATTCACTTTCACTGTATGAGGTGATATTCTGTTGACATTTGGATACTACAGCTGCCTCTTACTCTTTATGTATTCTAATCACAGAAAATATAACTAAAATTGCTTTATGTTTCACATGTAGGGGTTCAGTTATATTTTACACTAATGATTTTAGACATTGCGGTTTTATTGTGAATTCAGCTAAGGAAAAGTCTGAAAAAGCAAGTACGTTTTCCATTTTCATGTTAGAAAACTATATTAAACAAGTAAGGTAAATAATGAAAAATTTATATGATATATAGTTTGGTAGGTTTGATTATGCTTTTTCTAACTCAAACCTCTAAAAACAAATGCTCACATTTAAAAAGAAAATCAGTATTAAAAAACAAAATATTTTTTTAAATATGCCATCAGAATGAGTATATGAAAATCTTTAATGCCCACGCATCCCAGTTCAGGCTGAGGAACAGAAAGGTTTAAAATAAATGCCCTTTACTCTTCCTGTAAGTTAGAACAAGTTACTCAATCATGCATTAAGACCTTCTCAGGCAACCTTTATAGGTCATTCAGAAAAATAGAATTTTTCCCAAGTGAACTGCTATGTCAGCGCCTCAAACTTAGGAATCTGGCGTTGTACCGAAAACATTACACAAACCTTCGCAGTTTGCTGATTTCAAAAGATCAACTTAGTCCAGACAGGGGTCTGGGAGGCCAATATTAAAGGCATAAGGTCACCCCGGCCGGGGGCCATTTTATAGGGCCCTCGCACGAAAAGGAGAGACGGGCAAGGACTTGCTTCATGCCGCCAGGGAGGTGCATCACAGGGAGGAAAGGTGACGGCAAAGTTGGGATCGGCAGAGGGTGCAAAGCGAAGGAAGTGTGCACAGGTCGGGGGGGAGCTGCTCGGGTCTGTCCGGCCTCTCGGAAGCGAAGTTTGCGGTGCTCGGGAGGCTCCGGCGCAGAGCCGGAGGAACCGGCCGGCCCGGGCTCGGGTCCCGCGGCTGCACGAGCTCCCGGGTGGCGCGGCCGGTGCCGCCGTTGGGAGGCCAGACTCGCATTGCCGGCAGCGCGGGCGCGCCGTAGGCCGATCTGCGAGCCGCCCTCTCCAGCGCCTCCACGGGCCCCGGCGGAGGATCCGCGACCTGCGCGGTCCGGGCCGGCTCGGCCCCTCCCGTCGGTGCCTCGGCGCCTCGGCCCCTCCGCTCCGCAGACACCAGACTGACTCCGCCGCTCGTGGCGACCTGGCAGCCCCGGCCCGAGGCTCGCGCCCCTCCCTGGGCCGAGCGCTGCGCATGCTCCTCGCGCGCCCCGGAGCCGGGTCTCCTGGGGCCCGGATCACGGCTCCGGGTTTTAGCGAAGGCCGATGGCGCGGGCGGGGCGGCGGGAGACAGTGGGCTCCTTGTTCCGCGCCCCCCGCGCCGGCCGGGCCGCGCGCCGCAAGATGCGGGCCAATCAGCGACGGGGGGCGGGGCCCGGCCGTCACGCCCTCCCTCCGGGCTGAGCCAGAGTTATATCAAGAAATTCAGTTCGCAGAGCGGAGCGGAGAGGGCCGAGGAGCCGGGACGCGGGAGCATGCGAGGCGGCACGGAGCGCCTCCGAGTCTCCGCAGCGCGACGGCGGTCCCCGAACGTGGGTCTGCGGGTCACTGTCACCCGGGAGGGCGGCCGGAGCCCCGGCTTCACCCCAACTCTGACGCTTCCTCCGAGAAGTTGGAGACTTGTGCGGCGCCGCCAGCGGACGGAGATGGTCTCCCCGCCGCTGTGGAAATACCCCTGAACTGAGCGAGTGCACTAGACGGTGTGCGTGTGCGTGTGTTGTGTGTGTGCGTGTGTGTGTGCGTGAAATGCCAGCAGAGCCCGGACTGCGGGGCAGTAGAGACGCAATGTGGACAGAAGGACTAAGGGCAGATCCCTGAATCTCTTCTCGGGAGTTGCTAATTTGCCAGTCCGAAGCCACACATTTTAGGGGGAAACGTTTTGCTGCTTCCGATTTCTCCCCAAACTGGTGCTACCAGATGCATGGCTTTCCCTGTCGGAGCAGATCCTTCCAACCGCAGCACACCCGGCCAGGGCAGAGGTGGAGGCAACTCACGTAAGTGTAAAGTTTGGCTTGCACGATTGTGCCTTCTGCGTTCGGATGCGTCCTCGGTGTAGACAGCGGTGTTGGGAGCGGGGCCGACTGCCCGGGCAGAGCTCACCCGCTCGGCTGTGTCTGCAGCTCTACCTGCATCACTCTGCCGGAACTAATCGCGGGCATCAGCCACCGTAAAGCCTAATGCAGATAAGATGAGTCTGGCGACTGCCCGGTCCTGCTCCAGCCGGCGGCCGCCGGAGCCCTTGCACCCGGTTCAGTTGCAGTGAGGGGCATCTGACCGGCATTTTCGCGTGCACTGTCGGATTGCAGTATTACGCGTACCTAATGTTACTCACATCGTAAGCAGGGACCAGGGTTAAGGAACTGCAATTTTTTTTTTCTTTTATGCTTAGTAGAAAATCCTGTGGTGTTCTGTGGGAATGTTAGCTGCGTTTCACTTACAGTCTCAGCGCTCTTTCACCTCTATGACAAGGAATGTGTATATTTCTACATTTTAAAAAGTTTTAATGTGTTTATGTATCTCGATGATGATAATTTCGCAATATGGAGAAAGGGGAGTAGGCTCCGGGTAGGAAATGTGAAGTCTTGGTTTTGTGCTTTTCGGCATTAAGGATGCATAGTGGCCGGTGACTCTTCCTTGTGATGCGGCAGCAGCATGTCCGGTGCTCCTCTCCCAGGAAGACTGTGTTAGGAGGCAGTTGAAGAACTGGGAGGGAAGAGAGAGATGGTCCTTTGAGGAGAGAGAGATGACTCAGTGTGGCAGAGGGGAAAACACATCGTATGTGACATGTGACAAAGCAATTAACAGGAACCATCGCTAAGCACTTAGGGATTTTCACTTGCACCTAAAAGCAACTGTGGGAGGTGGGTCAGAGGCCAGGAGATGGGGAAGGCAGGGGGAAGGGAAGAAGAGATCAAGAATGCATGTCTTGAATTAGTATTAAAACAAAACAAAAACAGCAGGAGGAAATACAGATAAAAATAGCTGCTGTCTTTTAGTCAAAAGTAGATAATTTCATTTTCTCTGAAAAAAAGGCAACAAGCAGGAAGTAGTCAGTGTTTTTATCCACAGAGTTAACTTGCAAACAGTAGCAGAACAAACTGCCATGTTTAGTAATATGCAGTGGGCACTGTGGTGGGCTGTGTTGTGACTGTGTGCTTCTATTTACTGAAGAATAATATTGTCTGTACGATTGTGTTGACAGTGGCTGTCTCCAATAAGCGAGGAGATGTGACACATCCTCCGATCCATGAACACTTCCTCTTGTGATCTGGGCATCCTTCCTCAGTGGGAACGTTTAGATCCTAAAAGCCAGGAAAAGAAAATAAATACATTATCATGGACCTGAGGGATTTTTACCTGTTGGCTGCTCTGATTGCCTGTTTAAGGCTGGATTCCGCAATAGCCCAAGAACTTATTTACACTATTAGAGAGGAATTGCCTGAAAATGTGCCCATAGGAAACATACCAAAGGATCTGAACATTTCTCACATCAATGCTGCCACAGGGACTAGTGCCAGCCTTGTCTACAGACTGGTTTCTAAGGCTGGGGATGCCCCTTTGGTGAAAGTATCCAGCAGCACTGGAGAAATTTTCACAACTTCCAACAGAATAGACAGAGAAAAACTCTGTGCCGGAGCCTCATACGCCGAGGAGAATGAGTGTTTCTTTGAGCTCGAGGTGGTGATCCTCCCCAATGACTTTTTCAGGCTGATCAAAATCAAGATCATTGTCAAGGATACCAATGATAATGCCCCCATGTTTCCATCTCCTGTCATCAATATCTCCATCCCAGAAAACACTTTGATCAACAGCCGCTTTCCAATTCCATCAGCAACAGATCCTGACACAGGCTTCAATGGTGTGCAGCATTATGAATTGCTAAATGGGCAGAGTGTTTTTGGACTGGATATCGTGGAGACTCCGGAGGGAGAGAAGTGGCCACAATTGATTGTTCAGCAAAACTTGGACAGAGAACAGAAAGATACCTATGTGATGAAAATCAAAGTGGAGGATGGAGGCACTCCACAGAAATCCAGCACGGCCATACTGCAGGTCACAGTGAGTGATGTAAATGACAACAGGCCAGTGTTTAAGGAGGGCCAAGTGGAGGTACACATTCCTGAGAACGCCCCTGTGGGGACCTCTGTGCTCCAACTGCATGCCACTGACGCAGACATAGGCAGCAATGCTGAGATCCGGTACATCTTTGGTGCCCAGGTTGCTCCTGCAACCAAAAGATTCTTTGCTTTAAACAATACTACTGGGCTGATTACAGTTCAGAGGTCCTTGGATAGAGAAGAGACGGCCATTCACAAAGTGACAGTGCTGGCCAGTGATGGCAGCTCAACTCCTGCTCGGGCCACGGTGACCATCAATGTCACCGATGTAAATGATAACCCTCCAAACATAGACCTCAGGTACATTATAAGCCCCATCAATGGCACGGTGTATTTATCTGAGAAAGACCCTGTCAATACGAAGATTGCCCTAATTACAGTGTCAGATAAGGACACAGATGTGAATGGCAAAGTGATCTGCTTCATTGAAAGGGAGGTCCCATTTCATCTGAAGGCAGTCTATGACAACCAGTATTTGTTAGAGACCTCTTCTTTGCTGGACTATGAAGGCACCAAAGAATTCAGCTTTAAAATCGTTGCCTCCGATTCTGGGAAGCCCAGTTTAAATCAGACTGCCCTGGTAAGGGTTAAGCTTGAGGATGAAAATGACAACCCACCAATTTTCAACCAGCCTGTAATTGAGCTGTCAGTTTCTGAAAACAACCGACGTGGGTTATACTTAACAACTATTAGTGCCACCGATGAAGACAGTGGGAAAAATGCAGACATTGTTTATCAGCTTGGACCCAATGCCTCCTTCTTTGATCTGGACCGAAAGACAGGAGTTTTGACAGCCTCCCGAGTCTTTGACAGAGAGGAACAAGAACGTTTCATTTTTACAGTCACTGCCAGGGACAATGGGACCCCTCCTCTACAAAGCCAAGCGGCTGTGATAGTTACTGTTCTGGATGAGAATGACAACAGCCCCAAGTTTACTCATAATCATTTCCAATTTTTTGTGTCCGAGAATCTGCCAAAGTATAGTACTGTGGGGGTGATCACAGTGACAGATGCAGATGCTGGGGAAAATAAAGCTGTGACTCTTTCCATTCTAAATGACAATGAGAATTTTGTGTTGGATCCCTATTCTGGAGTCATAAAGTCAAATGTCTCATTTGATAGAGAGCAGCAGAGTTCCTACACTTTTGATGTCAAAGCCACTGATGGAGGACAGCCACCTCGGTCCTCCACTGCAAAAGTAACTATCAATGTCATGGATGTCAATGACAATAGCCCAGTTGTCATTTCTCCACCTTCTAACACTTCGTTTAAGTTGGTGCCCCTCTCGGCCATTCCTGGCTCTGTAGTAGCAGAAGTCTTTGCTGTGGATATCGACACGGGCATGAATGCGGAACTTAAGTATACCATAGTGAGTGGGAACAACAAAGGCTTGTTCCGGATTGATCCCGTAACAGGTAACATCACGCTGGAAGAAAAGCCAGCACTCACTGACGTGGGTCTGCACCGTCTGGTGGTCAACATAAGTGACCTGGGGTACCCTAAGGCTCTGCACACACTTGTGCTCGTGTTTCTTTATGTGAACGACACTGCCGGAAATGCCTCCTTTATCTATGACTTGATCCGCAGGACTATGGAGACCCCTCTGGACAGGAACATAGGGGACAGCAGCCAGCCCTATCAAAACGAGGACTATCTCACCATCATGATCGCCATCATTGCTGGGGCCATGGTAGTCATAGTTGTGATCTTTGTCACCGTTCTGGTGCGCTGTCGACACGCATCAAGGTTCAAAGCTGCTCAGAGGAGCAAGCAAGGGGCCGAATGGATGTCCCCAAACCAGGAGAACAAACAGAACAAGAAAAAGAAGAGGAAGAAAAGAAAGTCTCCCAAGAGTTCTCTTTTGAACTTTGTTACTATTGAAGAGTCCAAACCGGATGATGCAGTTCATGAACCTATCAATGGCACAATAAGCCTGCCGGCTGAGCTGGAGGAGCAAAGTATAGGAAGATTTGACTGGGGCCCAGCACCTCCAACAACCTTCAAGCCTAACAGCCCTGACTTGGCCAAGCACTACAAATCTGCTTCTCCACAGCCTGCTTTTCATCTCAAACCGGACACTCCAGTTTCTGTGAAAAAGCACCACGTGATTCAGGAGCTCCCCTTGGACAACACCTTTGTCGGGGGCTGTGACACCCTTTCCAAACGCTCCTCCACTAGTTCAGATCACTTCAGTGCCTCAGAGTGCAGCTCGCAAGGAGGTTTCAAGACAAAGGGCCCTTTACACACCAGACAGGTAAACGAGCACTTTTACTGGTCTATAAGTACTGCATACAAGTGCCCAGTCAACCAGTATTAACGTGCCAGTGTGTCTATTGTTTTGGTCTAACTTTAGCTTAGTTATAAAGAGGAAAAAAAAACTTGACCCCTTTTCTATTCCTCTGAGGCTCAGCCAGGAATTTTTAGAGCAGCTTTGAAATTTTTGAGTTCTGAGAATTATTTAACCTCCCAGTTTCCTTCAAATGGCAAAAGATGAAATGAGGAAATGATTCCAAAATGTCCCATGATAATAATGTTTGCTGAAGAAGAAGACCCATCCTAATATGCCAAATTCCACTCTGGGGCTTTCCAAATTGACTGCTTTGAGAGTTTTACATTACCATTTGATCCTAAAAGTCACCTTCAAATCTCAAGTTTTAAATGAGGTTTGAAGGTCTGATGTCAATTTTGTTAGAGCTGTGGTTGCTAAAGGGGTTAATTTTTTTTGGTCTCTAACCGGGATAGTAGAATATTAAATGTATATCAGCTGTGAAGCACATGATTGTTGATAGATTGCAACTACTTGTAAGCCATATAGGAAGTCTTCTCTTTGATTTCAAATTATTTTATTGTAATATAGTGAATCTGGTCTTTAATAGAAAGATTTTCAGTGTCCACAATGGCCAAATACTCTTTCAAAAAAAGAAAAGAAAAAAAAAAAAGGAATGCTTTCTTCCTAATATAACTGATTTATAGAGAAAAGAATGAATCTATTGTAAATATTCTCTCATCCTAGTAATGCATAAGTGATCTGTCATAACTCATTTTAAACTGTGAAATATACCATATGAAGAAGGATTAAGAGGCTGGGAAACTCATATTTCAACCAAATCCAGAATTAGTTTTTCTTAGGTCTAATAATTCCTTGCTAATAAAGATTTAAACGCGGCGCTGTCTAATTTATTTCACTGGTGCTTGTCTGTTGCCACAAAATCTGAATGTTGATAATAGCCTGTAGATGGCACTAGGGTATCATGTCACTTGTCCTGGCCAGGTGCCAGTCCTGCAGCAGCAAGGAAGGGGGGGTCAGGCTGGTAGTACAGCCAAAGATACCTTTTATTTAATGATAGTTGCTCTGGCACAACTAGCATTTAAGTTCGTTTGCTTGCTCTTTTGTGGTGAGTTCCCATCACACTAACTTTCTAGGATTTTGTAAAGCAGGCTCTGTCTTCACTGGTATGGAGTCCAGCTCTGGTGATGGTCTTTCTTTATTGTTAAAAATGAAGAGCACACAGATTTCAGAAAGTCAAGTAAAAGCAAATTCGGTTAGAAAATAATCTTGACAGTCATTAATGAGTCCTTGGAAAATTAAGAGCTTTTCTTTTCTGGGGGTGGGTAGAGTGGTATATCTTATAAAAACTCTGTTTCCCTCTTAGCATCATCATCATCATCATTATTATTATTGCCAAGAGTGACTTTGAAGACTCTATGGCAATAAAGTATTTGTAAAAGTAACATTGGTAGTGAGTCATACAGATACTCCCAGAATCCTAAGTATAATGCCTGTGACTGAAAGTTCCACTGAAAATATTAAATATCCAGAGCATTAAAGAAGTACATATGGTTAGGCTAAATGCACATAATGAAATGACAAAAAATAAGCAAATCAGCTTGGAAGCTTCAGCAGAAACCATGATGTTATCAGACAAGCTGAAGTTGCAACGATAACTTACCTTCCTGTTAGCTTTGCCAGTATTTGCAAAGAGGTTTATGTTTTAAAATTTGGAAATTAACCAAGCCTAGTAAAGATTAAGAGTTGTTAACTAGTTAATGATGACAATAAAGTTAATTGACAAAACTAAATGGGCTTAATTAAGAAGTTGCTATTTTAATAAAAATCAGTTTTAATGTACTTTTATTATGAAGGTTGTTTACAATGTATTTGTGATACTTTATGATTGGAATAATATTTTGAAAAGCTAATATGATTTAAACCTTCTAACATACCGTCCGATACTTGTTTTCTAAGGAAATGCGTTGACATGCTTCCCACATCCTCATTCTTTTCATGTAAGTGTAATGGGCCTTCGAATTGAAGTACAGACTGACTTTTTCTGATTTCTCCAAAACAGTGCAATTTATATATAATCCAGTGACATAAATGTTCATTCAGTGCATTTCAGTAATACATGGATAAGTCCTTTGGTTGAGGCTTAGTCAGTCATAAAGATTCCTGTTTTTATGATGTAATCTTTCAAATTGGATGTTGAATAATTCTCTAACTGGAACTATAGTGTACTTTAGTCGTCCTTTCTGGCCATGAGTCACTCTGCAGTTCTCTGATTGGCATTTCAGTATTCAAATGTTACTATAATTTTCTATTATGATAAAGAGCCACTGAGATCTCTTTCTTATACTTTTTAGAAGTGTTCATGCTGCAAAAAATTGTAATATTGAAGCAAAGGTATATTGGAAACAAGTAGAAAGGTGACAGTGATATACCGAGTAATATGTACAGTTTTAGGGAAAGGAAGCATATTTTCTATGAACAAAGAACATAAATTACATATCACCCTTTACAGATGTTTTCCACTGAAGATGAAAAATGTTTCATGTATATAAAGATGTTTTAGCTAAGCTAAGGACAAAACTGTTATTTTTGTCTCTTTCACTTTAACTAGTGGCTTTTATATGAAATGCATCCTGAAACTGCAGTTTTGAAAAAGTAGTTTATTACTAGAAAAGCTTTCAAAATTATTTATAAACTAATAGAAAATCTACAAGTATTTTTAGTTAGGTGGGCACAAATGCCATTAACAGTACCATCTTTTCACTTTATGGTGCTAATTATTATGCAAGTATACAAGATGCTTTAGTAAGTATGTATCTTCATTTGTACTATGGGTCCAATGGAAACATAATATCTGAAATCCACATTAAGAGTTTGTTTGTGGTCCTGTTTTGTCTTATTTCTTTCCTCTTGCTGTTTTCTGTGGTTTCAACCTGTAATGAATGCAGGAAATAATTGTAAACCATGTTCTTCATTTGTTTTATCTTATTAATATTTTCTTTTTTCTTGTATATACCAAATCTATCACTGAATTTTTGATACATTATTTTTCATGAATTTTGGAAGTGCACTTTGTGTTCACATATTGAGAATTTACATTTGTAAGCTTAAGATTATATCTTGGTATTTATTTATATGAAAAGAGCTAAGTTTACTGCTCTGAGGTAAGGATGACATAATAAATTCTAACAGAGCTTTAAATGATAAGGGTCATTGATGTATTGGTCTAAAAGGAGAAAGTTATTGATGGTTATGATTTTTAAATATGATTTTAGTCTTCAAGTTGTGTAGCATGTCAGAATCCTTTGGAACAGTTCTTAAAACATAAGTTTTAGGGTCTCATCCAGAGACGTTCTGGTTAAGTACCATTTGATCCGGCCTAGACATTCATATTGCTGCTAATTTCCTAGGTAATATTGATGCTGCTGGTTCAGGGACCCTACTTTGAGAACCTGCCTTAGTACATTAGAATAAAACATGACAGCTTCTTTCCCTTTCATATTATCCTTTCTGTAGACCTGTTTTTGCACAGCCCAACTCTCAGCCCATTTATTGACAGCTGTTTTATTGTAGCTGGAGGCTTTACAGTAAGCTGTTTATTGCTATTTCCCAACTCGGTTGACAGCATTTGGGGAATTAATTTTCCTGGCCCCAGTGTGCTTTTTTCAAGGGGGGTGGTAATAAATGAAAATGTTAACATAGAAAAGTAGCGATCTATTTACATTTGACAAGTTTGTCGAGTATTAAAACAATCTGTGGGAGTTTCACAAGAATTCGGTTTTGAGTAAACAGTCATGTTTAATTTTCTGAATGAAATGCTCATTTTATGGAACTTAGACATCCTGACCTTAACTTTTTACAGTCTAGACTAATTGTTCATAGGGGTATTTGTGTATAAATTGCAGAATTTATATCCTGAAAATAAGTATGCATGCTGTACTCAAGTGTGTACACATGCTCATATACTTAGACAGGGAAGTGCTTCGGATCCAAAGCATTGAGAGGTACTTCATTTATGATCACTTTTTGTTTTTAAGTAATCCACTAAAATCACTACTGAAAATTTATTGTGCAAAAGATACAACATTGCCCCAGAAATGCTGCAGTTAGAAAGCAAAATGCAACCAAAAGGAAAGGGAGTAAATATAAGTGAATGAATGTGATCTAGCAAAAACTTAAGGCATTGTTTAACTACCAAATTTTAGAGTTTCTAGATAAAAATGGTTGAACATGGATGGCACATCATTAAAAATTACCTCTAAAATACACATTATGTAGCAATGTTATCTGTTATGGTTTTTATTTCTACTTTTTTATGGCTAAACATGTTGATGGTCATGAAGTGATCGATAGAAAAAGAAATATACAAGGAAATAGAAGAAATATAAAACCTCTTGTGTGTTAAGCTTTCAAAAACGTGGGTAGAGCAGCTATTCAAATTGTTTTCAGTTTCAGAGAGTCAAATATTTAATGATTTTTTTTCATCTGGATACTCCTAAACTATAACATTCAATATATATTTTGTGATTCATTCCTAATAACCTTCAGGAGAACAGAGTTCAAAAGTTACACTGAACACAGACGTTTCTGTTGATTCTTGAATATGCTTTTACATAGAGAAAACAATGTCTGTACTCAAAACATCTCTCTTTATTCATTAAGTTTATGGATATATTTTAGGTATACATTATGATCACATTCATCATGGTGACTGGTACATCTATGTACTATATCTTGGTTCTTGATTTTTCCCATCATTCCCCTGCCCTCCCTCCTGCTCTCCACCTGTATTTTATTATAATTTTCCACATTTCTTGTAATTCTAGATGTGGAAACAATAAATTTGAGTGTTTACCATAGTTTCAGATGAGTCGTCCCCATGAAGTGAGCCAGTAGGTATGGGCACCAGTATAGTCACCTTGCCAGGTTCGAGGTGGAGCTGAGGGGTGGAGCACTTTCCTATAGTGCACAAGGCCCTGAGCTTGAACTCAGAACTGCATAAAGGAAAAATAAATTATCTTGGAAAATTTAACCTTGGAATATGTCATATTCTTATCATAGGTGCACACACTTAATTGTTAGCCATCATTTATAGTCTCATAATAGCACAAATTGTTAACATGTATAGAGTAGAAACAGAGAATTTCAATTTAATACTGATAAGGAACCAGATTTCTCTGCGATCAGTTGGGACTTTTATTTAATCTCAATGTTTAGTTTTCACAGAGAAGTACACAAGATGTCTGTAATTACACCCAGTGTGTTATATAGGACTTCTACATGTATTATTTTTCATGTTAAATTACACAACATGAAATATGAATGGTAGTTTTAAACTTAAATCATAATTTCTTGTAAACTCTGTTTCCATAGTGTTTTTATTAGTTAGGTGCTTTAACTTTTGTTCAGGACTTTGCAAGTTCCCCAGATGCCACAAGCTACATTGCCATTGTGCTGACCCAGCTGCACTAGTCTCTCTTCATGTGTTTTCGGGGCCAGGTGATACCTCTGCGCTGTTTTGTTTTAAGACTTCTCAGTTTGACTGTGCAAGAGGTGAGCTCTATATGTGTAGCTCCAGACAAAACAAGACTGAATCTAATGGATTGTTTACTTTTTACTTAAAATCCTCAGGGTATGTTTTCTCTAAATTTAGGCTCGTGTTTTCATGAAGAGTATCCTTTATTAAAACTATAAATTAGCCTCTTGTGAATATTAGTAAATCAGTTAATATCGTACATATTTAACTTAGTTAGAAAATAAGAATTAGATAATGACAATCTCTTGACCCCCAATTTCACAGTTAAAATTCTTTACATAATATGTATGTGTCAGCCTCCTAAAAATTTTTAAAATGTGACTGTAATCAGAGGGTGGGCACTAGTAAGAATTCGGAAATGCGAATTAGGGAGAAGCCTACTTAAAGGTTCTGTGAAGCTGTAAGATGTAGCAGTGAGACTTTTAAGTAAAAATGCCCATGTCTTATAGCCTTTTATACCCCTTCATGTCTGTGCCATACCACAGAAGTAAGAGCAAAAATCGTGTAGAAATATAATTTTTTATGTACATAAGGAGATATACTCCAGTGTTTAAGATTTCATCAGCTGTTATTGCAGAAAACTGTCAAGCATTTCATTTGGAAAGGAACACATGCATTTTGCCTTTGTTTGATACAAACCCATTGGGCTGTCAGTGATCAGAAACATAAAACGTGAAAGTTACATTACTGTGATTGACATATGCTTTTGATTTATATTCCTTTTTCTTTAAGCTAAGATTACTGATTTGAAATTTATGTATAAATTAAACAAGCATCCTTCTTAAGAGTCAAGAGAAACGGTGGGAATTACTGGACATCAACCTCTATTTAATCTCACTCCTATTTTTGTACTATAGACAATTTGTCTCCTGTAGACAAGAACAGTGGGATCAGTAGGATTTCCTGAGCCATAATGTGACTGTAAGGAATTCAAAACTCAAAATCATTCACTAAGGATCTATTTTTACTATGTATTGTTATTTAAGTGACACAATAAAGTATTTTCTGTTGACCTGTAACAATTTGATGGGCCACAGCACCATAAATATTGACCAAATTTAAAATGAGAGAGTTGGGACCACAGGCAGTATTCCTGGGAACAAGGGAGATGTAAGTGTGGACAAAATCTTTGAGGATTATTTAATTATTTTTTGTAGTCATTACATTAAGTATTCCTGTATTTAAAAAAAATGAAATTTATTTGTTGGGTTTTACCAGAGCTTTACGATGTACAACTTCACCACCTTTTAATTTATGTAGATTTTAAATCGTGTGAGCTATAAAGAAAATGGAAATGTGGTCGACTTTATCTTGTTTGCATAATAGCTTATATTTAACATTCTCCCACAGTTTGTTTGTCTATCTGATCATCTCTGCATTTGAGTATTACACTGCTTTGCTAATATGCAGTCTCTAGGCCTTTTGCAGTCTGTTAGCAGTTGATTAAGAAACTCTAATCCCTTTCAGGATATTGAGGAACTAATGGGTTGCAGAGTCTTTGGATCTTTAAGCTCCCATTGTAACTGGTATGAAGAATTGTCATTGAGCTGGCATTTGCATACATCTCTCCCAGTGCTCGTTACTTTGCTTCCTTTTTTGTCCCCCTAATCTTCAGCTTTCATCCTGAGAATATTTATTTTAGTCGGAAATAAGCATGCCAGTGATAGAAATTTGGGATTCCCCTCCAGATGAATGCCATCACAGACAGGGACGAGCTGGCACATTTTGCATGGATCTGTATGAACACAGTGAACCCTTCATAAGCTCTTAGATTGCAGGAAATCAGTGCTGAAAATTAAGTGGGGTTTTAAAGATTTGCAAAGTAGAGAGCTTTGTATAATGCTGGTATTGCAGGTGCCTATTAAATATGAAGTAAAGGCTTTGTAATACAACTCACTAACACATTTCCCTCCACATTAGAGTGATTTATAGCCTAGGGAATTAGTCTTGTCTCTTTTTTTCCAAGTGCAGAAACACTGGATATAGCTGAAAGAATAAAGCTCTGAAATATATGCCTTCACATGGGCAGATTTGCTTT
Organism: Petromus typicus; assembly: GCA_004026965.1. Taxonomy (NCBI): domain Eukaryota; kingdom Metazoa; phylum Chordata; class Mammalia; order Rodentia; family Petromuridae; genus Petromus; species Petromus typicus. The sequence goes on from PVIR01001949.1 coordinate 16,385, forward strand.
TTGATGACTCTGGCTATTAAAGATAGGTAATGGGAGGTCTGCGTATACTTAGTGATGTGGCCTCAGAAGCTGATGATCTACACTTCACCTCTTATGAGGAGAAACTCTTGAGTGTGAATGCAGACTTCCCTGTGAACATAAATCAGATTAAAACTCCAGGTATCTGTAAGACCAGGTAATATTACCATAATGATGAGGGCTGGGTACTAAGTGCTTTTATCCTCATAGGAACTGCCGTCGAATCATTTCTCAAACTATTTTTAGAATTCTTCTTGGCTTCATTTGTAAATAGTGTGTATTTGTAGCACCACATTTCATTTCAAAGGTACAGCTTCATTATATTTAGCTTCATGACCAAGTTCAATAAATACCTTGAAGGGCTTTAATGCTTAATGTCTTTGACTGACCCTTAAATACAAAGTGATGAGAGGAGTTCTGTATAGTTTCAAGTGATTTCTTTAAATCCTCTTTGTGCACACGTACACCCCCTGTGCTGATCACAGCAGGTACAGTGTCTGACAGAGAGTCATCACCACGATACTTGTTGAAAACAAAACACTATTCAGTGTAAGACAACAGCAAACAATTCAGCAAATGAGGCTTTTTTCCCTCATTACTTAGACCTCAATAAAGAGAATGGAAGTACAGCAGAATTTATGAAATGAAACACTTTCAAAGGAAGAAAATGTCTTCTTATAGCAGCAGTTTTCTAGAAGATCTTCGCTGAGAAGAAGAAATACTGATGCTTTTTTGGGTGAGGAGAGTGCAACCAGTCCGTGCCTCTGTGTGAGAGCAGCTGCAGGCCGAGGGCATTCAGATACACAGCTACGCAGAGTTCAGCAGGGAAGTTTTTGTAAAAAGTGCAAGTGACAAATGGAGAAGAAATGGAGTGAGTTCTGAGTTGTAAGTTGACGCCCCCCTCCCAGGTCATGTATTCATGTCATTGAATCAATTTTCACATTGGAAGCCTGGAATCGCAATAGTCTTTCCTCTGTGTGTCGGCTGTGAACACACATGAACTGTCAAGTTTCCTTTGCTCCGTGTGTTGTTAATCACTAGGTGGACTGTACTCCTGCGTTATTTATCATACATCTGATTGCATTGTTTAAATTATACATGTTATTCTGCAGAGAATATATATACTGCTTTTTTATCTATAAATATAGATATATAGATATGAAAGAGAGAGATCCACATGAATAAAACCTAAAGTGTATCTTTTTCTCCTTGCTGGAAATAGCAAATCCCTATTTATTGTGACTTATGTTTTCAGATAATGTATCTTTCTCATGCTACTTTAGATCGAGCTTTTTTTGCTAATGTATTTTATAATGTTGAAGAATATTAGGCTTCAGCTTTATAGCATAATAATGTCTCCATGCATTTTTAACCCACTCAAATTTCTGACATTAAAGATTGTAAAATTTATGTGAAACTAAAGTGAAACTGTTTTTCTTGCCTCAACTTTGAAGTAGATATCAAAAATGGATTATACTATGGTAAAAACCTGAAGAATAGTGGATGTATATTAGTATGCTATGAAATCATTTTGATTCCTGGTTCTGACAGGCAAGACCTTCTGCCAAACAGTGGCAAGAAAATGTGTAAATCCATTGGTTGATTTTTAAACATGGTAATAATTAAGCAAAAGCATTTTGACACCTAAAGTCTCTATTTTAGACAATTAAATTCTGCTTTAGCTAAGGGTTATTGACTTCTGGATGATCCTGGGAGAAACACTCCTCAGGGTTTAAACTATTCCTGCTGGACCATCTGTTATTGGCAGGGCTGCACATTTTCTCCAGCTGAGGCAGGGTCAACCCCAGGCGAATAGTCGAAATTGTTCAAAACATGGTCCTTGTTCCTGATGTTCTTGCAGTCGCAACTAGCAACTCAGACAAGCCAAACACTGGCATGTCATTATAGCACAATAAGGAATACAAGAAATTCTCTCAAAGTAAGAGATTCTGTCTTATTTACTTTTGTATCCCCAACACTGAAACTGCAATAAATAACTTTGAGGACAGTGAATTTAGACTTTCAGTAAATGTTGTGTTAACTCGAGAGACCACCTGATACTGAAATTACAGATGATGAATGCATTTCTCACTACTTTAATCTCTGTAACAAACATAAAAAAGAAGTCCCTATCATTCTTATTTACCATATGCTCCTCCAACAATTAGAGGCATCTGTAGTTTCCATTTTTCTTCCCCATTTTTTTATACACCATTATTTTTTTTCACATCCAAACACATTGTATTTATATTAGGATGTGAAGAAAGAGTTAGATAAACTGCAGAATCAATTTCCTCTTTCAAACTTCATCATTCATAGCTTTTATATTATTAAGTGTTCACTTGTACATATGATCACCTAGTACTATTTAGGCACCTTTGATAAAATGTTGGAATGAGACATTGGAAGGAAGGAAATGTACTGCATTAAATTTATCTTGAGAGACATTTCAACTATACAGGCAACTAGAATACACTAGAATGCACCAGAATCCAATATAAATTCCATAAAAAAAGCAAAGTAATAATTGAATAATACTCAATGCCACATGTGGTCACTGTATTAACTGTAGAAAGACAAATTTGATGTCTACTAGAACTCAGAACAGTTTTGCATTCTCAAGTTTCAAATATACCTTTGAGATTATTTGGCCTGTGTAATTCTTTCTCTGAAGAAATGAAAAGTAGCTTGATATTTAGAATAAGAAAACTGATTAGGTGAACTGCTATGTGGAAACTGTATGAGACTGGACACAACACTTAAATGAACCAGGTCTTGATTTCTTTGTGTGTAAAGTGGATGTAACCATGCCTGATCCATAGAGTTGTTGTATGACAAGTGGTAGATTCATGTAAATCTGGCTTATGGTAGGCAGACATTCAAATAAGTTGCCTATTTTTCTCCCCATTTTGTCAAAGCATATGAGCTTGTCATGACAGGGGTGAATGACCACATTCACTTAATAAGGTTTAGTGTTAGTGGTTTTCTTAACCTTATTTTCAGTGTATCATTTTGATAATTAAGTAATTGGTGTTTATCTGCTTTTAGTGTACAATAATATCCATGTTTTGTTTTTTTTTAAGAACAGCATCTGAGTACAGCATATAGGATATTTTGTTTTGATCATCCTTGATTCAAAATATACTACCTATTTTATCTGCATGTCACATTTAAAAATTATTCTCTTCCTTTTACTATTTGTTATTAATTTATCTCTTCACCAATTACCCATAGGAGCGCCACTCATCTGGGGACTTCCACCTTATACATCACTCCCGTTACAAAACAACATGTGAGAGAGTGAATCAGTTTCACAGTCAGTACTTAACACAGCTGGAATCATTTGAAACCTGCTGTTTTTTGCTTCCAATTATTCCATAGACTCAAAAGCATCCCTGTTGAAGTAATGGCATCCATGGTGTAATCAAACTCATTAAAATGACTTGGAGCATGTGGATCATATTTCTGGAATTCATCAAATCGAAACCCAAAGCATAATACTTAACAATTATTACATTTTTTTCTTATTTTAAAATCATATATGTTTATTACTTACAAGGAGGTTGTGTGAATCTACAATTTTATAATGCTGCAGTATGTGAGTAAAGTAGTAACATAAATGAGACCTATGGCTAGGAATGTAACACAATGTGACTGTACCTGCAAAATTACTTTTTTCAAAACCCTGTAGCAAACATCATTTCCTTTTGTTGGAACAGCTGACACATCAAGATTTAGTTTTTGATTTGATTTTGAACAAGAATATAGCCCAGATTTATAACTCACACAATTAACAAATAAGAAGTAGACATTGTCACAGTTCAGTTGCCTTCATTGTGTCTTAGATTACAGCAATACTTTGAAGTTCTTACTGATCTTTACTATGCTCTCAGCTCATTTTAATTCCTGTTGGATTGGCCTTGTGTTTAGTTCTGGCTTCGTATAAGGAATGCCTGAGTAAGTAAACAGGACTTTAGAAGAAAACATAGTGAAACAAAGTGACGGTGCCTAGTCTCTGAGCTCCAGAATGTTTAGCTGAACAGATAAACCTGGCAAAATACATTACTCCCTCTCAGCTTTCTCTTAGTTTACACTAAGACATCATTTACATATTATAGGGAGACTAACCAACAGATAGAAAGTGTAGCTCTTGAGGTGTTCAACTTCTGTAGTGTGGTATATAGTGTATCTTTAATAAACACAACTCCATTCTGCTATGTGGGTCAATGTCAAGATAACCCAGCCAAATGACTGGGTGAAACAAACTGTAAACTGTAAAAATCAGACTTAAAGGGTTTGAACACATTACCTCTTTTCGAATAGTGTATTACTGTGGCATGAGTTACTATACTTGTATACACAAATAGTAATATTTGTTATCTATAGCTTAATGTAAATTAAGATAGTCTAAGCTGTGTTGTCCATCTTGATAAATCTATTATCTCTAATAATGAAGATTCCCAGTAACTCTATGTGAATTCTAGTTCAGATAAGAGCTCTGTGGAAGATCTTATGAAGAAAGTTATATTTTCTGTGCTGTACCTCTCAGGTCTTCTCCATAAATAGGGTTCACTTCGTTTACCCTCTAGCAGACAGAACTAAGGCTTTTCTTACTAATGAAGACTTCTTTGAACATAAGTATGACAGTTAGACAGTATCCAAACTTAGTACTATATTCATGAGCCACATTATATTTTCTTCAATGAACAGTGAAACTTATCTCAGAATTATATCATCTAGTTTTAAATTTATATTCTTTTTTAAATTATTGGACACATAAATAAGAATTTTTCTGTCATCAAATGCTTGTTATAGTGATCCACTGATATCAATATAAATTAGTTTTTTTTTAAATTTTGTATTCATCTGCAATGCAACACAAATCTAATAAGTAACTGCTATGATTCAGGAATGTTATGATACAATGAGAATTAATACATTATCTTTGCTGTCAAGTATTCCTGTGGATTTTAGAATTACCCAGATTTCAACTGATGTTGAAATTGTAATTTATGTACATATTTTTTATTACTTTAATCTCTCTAACAATCTTATAAAGTAGTCAGTATCATTCTAATTTACCATGTGTTCTTCCAATACTTAGATACATCTGGAGTTTCCTTTTTTTTTTTTTTTTTTTTTTTTTTTTTTTTTTTTTTTTTTTTTTTTTTTTTTTTTTTTTTTAGACAGGGTCTTGCTTTGTAGTTCAGGCTGGCCCTCAGCTCAGCCTCCAACTCACATCACAGCAATCCTCGTGCCTCTGCCTCCTGAGCGCTGGGATTACAGGCGTGAGCCACCACGCCCGGCACTGTTGTATATGATACTGATTGCTGCTGGGCGTGAGTCTCCATGCCCAGTATTGTATGTGATTACTGGGGATCAAAGCTGGGTCCTTGTGCTTGCAAGACAGGCATTGGAACCACTGAGCTAAATCCCCGGCCCTGGAGTTTCCATTTTTCTTCTCGTTTTCCCTTTCCCTCTCCTTCCCCTCTACCTCTGTCCATCTGTCTATCTCTGTCTCTGTCTGTCTCACAGACACACACCACACACACACACATATCTTGGTACTCACAGAATCTTGATCTTTCAATGAGGTAATAGAGTTGTAAAATCTATTACTCTCATTATACAAATGTCAGAATTAAATGTTTTCTTTAATTTATAGAGAAATGCATTTTTAATCCTTAAGCATTACACTCTTCAGGCAAAGGTGTTAAAATAGATTTGCAAGTAAAACTTTATTTTTGGCTATATGAGGTTAACATATTTGCCCTATTAAAATTATTTAGAAAGCAAGACACACATTGATAATGTTGAATAATCACTCAAGTCAAAACAGTCAATTGTTCTAAAAATGTAGGTAGATCAGGTTTTTCATGGGATATTTTGAATCATGACAACCTTAAGAGAATGTTTCACACTTCACTTTTTAAAAACACATAAGCTTGACATAGACATGGAGCATAGATATTGTATTCTGAGTACCATAAATGTTTGGTGTAATTGGCTTTTGCCTCTAAGTGGTTTTGATTTTGGTAAGTTCATTTTCTTATGAATAATTATAACAGTATTTCAGAGAATCAGTGTAATGACAAGAACATTGAAAATAGAGCACTTTATAATACCTATTTTCTTAAATTGAGAAATATGCATACTTTTCACCCCTAAGTTTGATTTTTTCCTTGATAGAGCAAAATGTTAAAATTAGGATACATTTCATGCAGTACAGACTGTATTATTTTAACTCATTCATTGCTGAAACAGTACAGATGAAGGAATGTTTATAAGCAATTTTCTGCAAATTTCAAAATCATTTTAAGTGAAAATCTTTGGTTTTTAAAAATAACACATATAATGACACACCTGCACATACTTCTGTAATTGTTTTAAAAGAAAAATCTTTGCTGCCAGAAAATGTACTATTTTAATTGCAGTTAGATTTCTGTGATAACCACCAAGCTGGTGCTGAACTCTAAAAGGCTCTTCCCAACTGTTCTGTGGCTGTTCAGGCAACCATCACCAAGTAATGACTATAATTAAATGAACTATAAAATTGAAACCTGCTGGAATATGTAAACCTCAGAAACAAGATGTGAAATAGCACTTGTTAGTTGACTATACTAGTTAAAATACAAGTGATTTTTGGAAATTATGAATGAATTGATAGGTATAAACCCATGTAATAAATATTATATAAATATTGACTTATAAGTTAATTTAGAACTAAACAATAGGATAGTCTAAGTTTCATAAGAGAGAGGGGTGCCTCATTTGTAGAAACCATATTTTAAATAATCATACATGTGGCAGTTTCACAACTCCTCACAGGAAGAGTATAGTTAACTTTTTTTGTATAGCATCAATTCCTTATTTATTTTGCTTTTCATAAGTGACCTCACATTGCATTACTAGAAGTGGCAAATCAGTAGTGGTTATTAAAATCAATATTTTGATTTTTCACAGTCAGAGTGCTTTTATATATTATTTTCTCGTTTAGGACCCTGACAATATTAAAAACTTATACTTTTTAAAAAATCTCATGTCATATCTAGAGAGTTTAGTTTTCTGTCTTAAAAGTAAATGATGGGAACTCAGAAGTTTTTTTTTTTAATTTCTATTATTAAAAATTGAACCTCAGCTTTTATGTATCATGTAGGGACAGGAATTCCTTAGCAGTTTCCTCTTGCTGTCCAGTATGCATCTGGCCTCCACTTCCTGTTCTCAGTGGATATATCTTCAAACAGGTCAGAATCAGTGTTAACACTGGCGCAAGAATATCGAGTACAAGAGTGTCACATGTTTCTGTGTCCCCTTACTGTAGAGATGCAATATTCCCACTTCATCTGTTCTGTTACCTTGCATTAATGTTAATAAGAACACATTGCTTTTATCTTGTTTGAGATTCCTGCCTGTTTCTACTTCTGAACTACAAAATTAGTTTTTAATCCTAAATCACAGAATGATAATTATAAAATCTTGGCCCATTGAGTTTTAGAATATGATTGGAGGACTATCAGTTGTCATAATCTCAACAGTAATGGTACATCTATATTTTGTTTTGCTTTCCCTTAGTAAGACATTAAGGTAAATTTACTATTTCAACATATAAGTTGAAGAAAATACATAAATATAAGAAAGATTTATAAAAAATAATAATTAACTGATGATATATTATTCATTTCCAGAATTAGTCTTAGAAAATCTATTTAAATTAAATAGTGTTTATTTATATATTAAGCAGATTCTGCATTAAAAGATAAAAGAGTTAAATTGTAAAACAACAACAACAACAACAACAAAACCACAAATAGTCATAATTACCTGTCTGTTGCTGAAAAACATCAAAATTGGGATTAAAAGAACTGAACTGAAAATGATCTGAAATAGCCTCCAGATATACACCTGCACATCTAACAAGTGAAACTTGGAAATACAAATAAATTAAGGTCATGTATTCCTATGAAAGAACCTATATATTCTTTTTTAGAACATTGTTGCAACAAGAACCCACAAAAGGCTCTGGAACCCAACAGAGCTCTAGGAATCCTAATTCCACTAATACCTCAATGATTTCAGAATCGCTGAGCTTGATCACATTTATTACTACTTACTGTATTATTAAAAATAACTGTTATAAAAATCTCAATATTTTGAGTGTTTTGTGCCAGAATTATGATGAAGTTGCCTTTCCACTCTTGGGGGGTGGCTTCTGTTACTACACAAGTTTGGGGAGTTGACACAGATAGAGAAGTGTGGCTCTAGAGTGTGGCTCTAATTCTTACTGTATTTTAGGCATTTCCATTTTTCAGTGGGGTACAATTCAGACATACATGGGAAAGGAGATTCATTCAGAAAAAGTTTGTCTTTGTGTATAATATCCTTAAAGTGTGTCAATAATAGATCTCAAACATGGGTTCTAAAATGAGGCCTTTGGGAAATAGTGTCATCTCAGGACTCCAGCACTGGGGGTTTATTTACTACTGTTCTTGAAGTCTGTTGCACTGGGTTGTGATACAAAGCAGTATGGTCAAGCTGTTTTCAGGCTAAAGTGTGAGTGTTTCCTAATATAAGATGTCATGACCAGTGCTGGGAATTAGCAAAGACAGGCAAAACTCCTACATTCTGAAGCTTCCCTTTGGAAGAATTATTTTATTCTTATTAGTGATGGCCAGTTTTAGCACAAAATTAGAGATATGGTCATGTTGACATCATAACCACTGACATAAACATGATAAAGTTACAAATATAGATTTGATTTCTGTTCTTATGCCTCCTTCTCTGCATATTTCTCCTGGTTACCACATCAGAGATCTGTGTCCCTATTAATCTCTCAGTAATGACTACTGCTGTATGCCCTTTTTCTTTTCCTTTGGTTGTATTCAAACATGACCAATGGCAAATATACTAATTTTTTTCAGCCAACCCTTGTGAAAAAATAAATGTCTTTATAGTATCAAAGAAAACATGAGCAGCTTCTCTGTAGTGCCAGCTTATCAAATGTGTGCTTCAGACAATTTATTTACTAATCAAATACCTGAGCCTATCTAATTTTGTGCAAAATTACTTATTTATCATGATTTTTCCTATGCATAAAAAGGGCATATATACTAGTAATAAATTATACAAATATATTATTGTGCATTGGAGTTTAATCATATGGATTTGTGGAACTACTATGCTTTCTAAATATTTCTTCTATGAATATATGGTCATTAAGAGGCTACTAAGAATAAAATTCCAAAATTCTTAAGCATTCCAAATGCCTGTGGTATCAAGTTATGAAGAACATAAAAATCATATGGAACAAAGAGATAAATTTGTGTCCGTTGAATACCCCAGGATTTTTGCATAAGCTACTTAGCTATTTGGGTCAGTAGTTGATTGAATGAAATATAAGCAGTCTCTGGCAAGCAGAGAGGCTGGACAGGTCAGGATTTAAAATCCTGTGAGTTTATGGAACGTTTGTCTGTGTGAGCCATTCTGCGAACAATGCAGCAAATCACAGCTCTTTGATTAATCAAATCAGTTCTCTATTGTAAAAGTGGAAAGAGATGATGTCAGTGGATGGAGTTTAGAATCCGATGCTTTTGGATTAATGGGCTTGTGTAGATTGTGTCCTCTCCTGTTTTGTCTGGAAAAGAAATAAACTTATTAGATATTTGAACTAAACCAGAATAGAATTAGGGCCGTTCATATAGCTAGGCTTAAAATAATAAACTGGATAACAAAATGTTATCAGAATTGAAACTTGATTGAGTACTTTAATGTAATTAGTCATTATTGCCATACATAACGTGAAGATACTTTTAAATATATGTAAAACTGTATGGCCAGAATGAGCTACAGTATTTCAACTAAACATTTTCACAGGAGACCTGGAAGATATTTTGGGGTCTGTAAAGAAGATCACGATATTCGCTTTGGTACTGTTTTCTCTTCATTTTTATAGACTCGGTTTGCAACACTTAGAAAGGTAGTTCCCAATAATTATCAGATAAAGACTTTCGCTGCCATTTACGTACTATTTACTGTGTGTCTGGTGTTCTACTCAGCACTTAACATATATTAAATCATTAAATAGGAGACACCACTTTAATATCTATACCATTACTATTTTCTATCTTGTATACCACAGGAGAAGTTAAATGATTGCTTCGGGTTCCAGTTCTAGAAACTAGAAAGTATTCCAAGACATCATCACATGACTCCATTATTTCAAAATTCTGGGTACTTCACTCTTTCATTAAAGTTTTATTTTAAAAATAAAATTGTGTTATAATAGAAGGAATCAATATTATGCCAAAATAAATACTTTTATAATTGATGATTCTGGATAAATGAAGTGTAATTTTTTTTTACTTCTTAAATATATAAAAATTTTAGACATAGCATGATGATATGCCTGGGAGATTATGTACCACTTACAGTGCAAATTCTCTGACAGTACATAGTTAGACAAGTAGTTAGCGTTTGTATCTTTTAGGAAATACTATTCAAGGTATTCCTCGTGCACAGTAAATTTTACCAATGCATCTAATACAGTTTTCTCATCTCAAAGTTATAAATTGTAACTTTTCTTATATTTCAACTACTTTGCATATGAAGAAAGAGATGTTCCAGAGGGCAAGGTCAGATATTGATGGTAAAATAGCTCACTGTTCTACCAGACTCAAATGATGGTTTCCATTATTAAAAAAAAAAAAAAAATCTGGCAACTTTATCTGAATGGTTCATAAAGTATAACCACCCTCAAACCAACCAAGATGTACATGGGATTTTCTTCAATCCATGTGTAATGCACTAGAAGAACATATATTTATGTCTGTTTATAAATAGGCATATACTTTATTTTACTCTTGTTTGTAATTTTGACCTTTTTTTGTTGTTGTTGTTCTTTGAGACCAGGTCTCATTTTGTAGTTCAGGCTGCCCAGAACTCACTGTGTAGCCCAGGTGAACCTGAAACTCACTTCAGTCCTCCTGCCTCTGCCTTCTGAGTGCTGGGATTATGGGCAGGAGCCAGAATGCCCGGCGCTGCGGTATGTGGTTACTGGGGATCAGAATTAGGACCTTGTATTATAAGGCAAAAGTCAGAACCACTGAGCTAAATCCCCAGCCCTCTTTTACCCTTCTTTAGAGTAGGATTGTTCATTTTTATTAGCCACAATCACAAAAATTATTCAATTATTGAACAGCTTTATAAATATAGCTTGTAATGACTGCTTAATGACCTTGCTTGCTTAAACATTTAACACTATGCTATAAAAATTTGCCAGCCACATGTTCAATTTTAAATAGCACCCTTATGCTTGAGAACTAGAGGGAGACATTTTAGTAGTATAACAAAATTAAATTTGTGTACTACAGATTATAAGAATGGATGCTTTGTGAGAGAACTTCTAGGTAGGAATGTTGCAGTTTTAACTTGAGGTGAATTTGAAGCTCAAAGTGCAATAGCCAAGAGGTAGGAATGCACAACCCTGCCTCTTTCGTATGGCAGAAGAAATTGATTCTTGGAATAAGACTTCTATGTCCAATTTGTATAGTTCGCACGGATCACAGAATTACTTTCATGAATGCTGTTTTTATTTAGAATATAAATTTTGTTACATTTTTAGAAAATAAAATTTGCCCATTAATAAAGTTTCTTAATTTGACAAGTGAGATGATTTATAATGTCAAACTTTTATAGGTTTTTAACCTTGTATTGCTTACATTCTGATTGTGAGGACTCAGTTTTTCATGTTTTCCTAAAGCTAGGCTTGAAGTGTGTTTTGTTGCAGCAGTTAATGTTTGATGACTCTTATAGTTAAACATTAATCAGCAGGAATTTTCAGTTTCCTTTGCAAAGTGGAATTAAACATGTTAACCAAAGGAAGACTCTTTGTTATTAATTAAACAACAAGAATTTGATTGACCACTGATATTTAAAAAAATTCACCTGTTTATCAGTGAAGTGGGATTGCAAGGTTTCTTTTGTTTAATTTTTATAGTGAAATATTGAAAAATAATAGTTTTTGAAATTCTTCCATGCATGTTTACTTCAGACTCAGTGGCACTTGGAAAAATAAATATCAGTATATGGCAGAGATGTGTAAAAGGGTATACTTGCTTAGTGTCAGTATTAGAGAGGAACTTTTTAAAAATTACAGCGATTTTGATGAAACTCATGTTTAATTAAACAAACATAAAAGCAAACCCTAAGTAATCTCACTCCAGCAGATTTTGGTGGAAGACTGCCACACTGTTTTGGTTTCACTATACATCCCGCATCTTCCGAAATAATTGCTAGTTGGTGGATTGTGGAAACGCAGACTGTGTGTTGAAAGCATGAATGCAGTTGCCTCATATAGCTCAAGTGCCCTTTTATCTAGGGATTCCACATGTATGGCTTTGTGGAAAACTAAATTAATTTTGCATTGACAGTCTGGATGTTGGTGATAATTCATAGTGACATTATGTCCATTGGTTATGATTGTGACAGGCAGGCCGATTTGATCCTGGTGGACATTGCAACAGCCAAATGTAATAGTCTTTGCATTAGGAATTTCTGCCTCGAGGAGGACCGAGCTCCCCAGCATGTTCGTTGTCTTCCTTGTCCACAAATATACACATTGGTGTTAAGCAGTTCAGGAAGAACACACAAAGACTCGAGTAGTCAAAGTACTGTGGGTTTTCTACAGGGAAGCATAGACCAAGTAAATGGCACAAGGTGTTAGTCTTTGTACTCTCAGACTTTCAAGAAAGTAGATGAAAAGAGAAGTAGAAAGTCATTATTTGTAACCAAAGGTGACATGATACTTTTCATCAAATATAAATAATTTTTCAAGAATATCAAGGATTGTCTTAATTGACTGATGTTGAATGCAGTCTATGATTTTGTGCACTTAGGAACCAGCTTAATTCTTGATCACAGTAAAAGAAATTAGATACAAAATTCCTCTACACAAAGAATTGTCAGTTACATACTGACATACAGTTACACATACAATTTGGTTTGTGAAGCGTTCCTGAAATTAAAATATTTTCCGTATTATTTTTAATATCAATAAAAACATTTCAGCTTCAGAATATTGAAGGCTGTACTGATTCCATTTTTGTTTTCCTTTCTGCTTATCTTGTGTATTATATTTAGAATTATGACACTATTTACTGCTATTGAGGTTGTATAGATTTTTTTTTTAATTATCTAAAAGCTTTTCACATATGTATATTGGAAACTGATTATTTCCATAGTGGTGCTTTAATAAAATTATTTTCCTTGACTTTAATTTGGTAAACTCTTGCATGTATTTTTATATAGTGTTCTGATGGGTGTGCTGATCTTAAATTTTCAACAGTGTGAGTTTTTGAGATATTCAATATGATAAGTAAACTTTCTGTAATTGCATGCATTCTATCTTTTAACTGCATAGTATATTTGAATGCTGTACAAAGATTAGTGAAAGGGAACTATAGAAATATTAAAATGACTTGTTTGATATCAACTTACAGACCCATTTTACTTAGACATTCTATAATTCACAGTACTTCTTAAAAGCTTGCATTTCTATTACCTCTGAAAACCGTCATTTTAAAGTAAGAGTATGAGGGCTCAGCTGAATTTAAGATGATTGTCTTGAAAATAGTAATCACAAAATTTTTAATCATTCCATATTTTAAATAATTGTAAATGAATCTTTTGATATATAACATCACATAAAGCTAGCACTGAGAAGCCTGCCAACCATAATCATGAAGTTTAAACTGAAAAAAAAAATATGAAATGACTATCTTTAAGTTTTTGATACATTTGTTCCAAATTTGGAAATATTTATAGCTTTGGAAATCTGTTTTTATTTATTTAACTTCAATAAATTATATAACTACAGAATATTTGAAGATCTTATTTAGTTTTTAATATCATGAGAGAGTGATCAGGAGATATCTAAATTTAAAGGAAATGTGTACATATTTTATAGTGAAATGAATTGTTGCATTGTTACTGTCATATTCTTAAAGCATAACATTGAGAAAAAATAGCAACTTGTTAATCAACCCCAGCCCATTTTTTGGGGAAAAAAAATTAAAACATTCTTTGGCAGTCATATACCATGTGAATTTTATTTAATCTTTTTATTACCCTAGAAATAAATCAGCACTCACCACTCACACCGGTACCCACATAAATGGCCATAGATACACACACTACAAATTTGGACTAAAGGAAACTTCATTAATAAGGTAGTACATTATTTTTGTAGACAGAATGTTACTATCTCTGATAGCATTGCTGTTTGTCTCAGGAGGCACAGTGGTAACACAGAGTGATATTTTATAGCTCACGTTTGTCATTAGAAACCTGTATAATCTTCACTTATGTGTGCCCTCTACATAGCTTCCCTATATTAATTGACGTTTTGCCAAAAGTATTTGTCCTTTCTACTCTGACCAAAAAAAAGGCAGTTCATTGATTCTGTAGATTGAATGGATGGTTGGCATATGGTGCTACTTTATTCAACTGATGGATATTCAGTATTGGAGTGGTTTAGAAAATTTTAATGTGTCTTGCCTGATTTAGATATGATTTTCAATATAGTAATACCTTGATAGTCTAAAAATATAGAAATACAACTTACAGTAAGTTTTCTCTTAAAGATTTGGTGGTCCACATGTAAAATGCAATGATTATAATATTGTTCACTTAATCATTTTATAATTGTGTTCTTATATTACTTGGCACTTTTTCAAATACATCCTGCTAAATATATTGTTTGTTAGTTGAATACAAAGTCTATATTTTCAATAATTATGTCCTAAGTAATTTTTAGAGAATTATCATTGAGTTGGCCCTCTTCTTACTTCACCAGTACAAGATGTTTGTATGTTTTCTTTTCTTTCTTCTTTTTGTACCCTTTCTCATTTTTTAAAGAGTCCTGTAGAAAATAAATTCATCATTTATAATTAAAGTCCAGAAAAAAAAACTTGGTAATTTATATTTTATTTCTAGAAATAGCCACATTATTCCATATCCCAAATAAATTGTCATAAATAACAGTATCCTAAAAATGATAGTTGTGGCTAAAAGTATCTCATTTATTATTATAATATATGTATAAGTGTATTAGCCTGTAGGTAGCATTTACCACAAAGTATATTTGATTGCTACAATGGGAAATGAATTTTTGAAAACCTTAGTAAGGTACTATGTAAAGCGTTATTATTAGAGAACTATAAGAAAAATTTTCTCAATTATAAACTAATAACTGAAAGTATTATTTTAAAGTGAGTACATTGTAGAGTAGGTTAAAAGCTCAACGTAGCAAAATATTTCTATTTTGCTTTCAGATAAGTCTTTATTATGCAAAAAGTTGGGCTCAAGAATTAAGCGATATATTTAGAAAATTTAAAATATCCAAAATAATGTTGAAATGTGTTACATGAATAACTTATCAATAAAAATTATTATTGTCAATAATTGGTAGAATTGTTCTATCCCTGTGATACTAATTTAAGTTGAATGTGAACTTAGTAACATAGAGGGATACATCTCAATATCTATATTTGCCGAACAGTGTTAGAAGCACATTTAACACCTGTCCTTATTAAAATAAACTTCTGTAACCTATGATTTGAATTAAATCATGAATATATAAATTATTTAAGAAGTGTATATCAAATGTATTACATTTAATTTTGGCTATATTTTGTAAAAAGTTTTTGGTGTAATCAGTATGACTCACTTATGTTAAATCAACTATTCTACTATTTATTTAAACAGATATAAAGCTAATGTATTTAGAAACTTATTGCACTCATAAAATTGTGTATATTGTGGCTTCAAAAGTCTGTACTTATTCTTGCTTTAAAAAAGTAGTATGTGCATTTATTTCCAGTTTATTTTTAATTAATTATATTAAGGATAACATCCTTTACTAAATGTACTTTAAAATTCACAATAAAGTTTCAGAAAGTGTTTTGTACAATGTTGAGACTTTGTGTTGAATTTGTTGTGAGCATTTCTTTTTTCTTTTCCTTTTTTGTCTTTGCTTTTTAAAAACAAAACAAAACAAAACAAACAAAAAAAAAACTGTGCTCTGGTTTTCTAAGAGGGAAACCCTCCATTTAATATTACTGGTAAAATGATGAAATAAATATGTGGTTTGATATGTGGTCCCTAGTTAACTGGGAGGATATCTACCTAAGTAAGAAATTGCTCACACCTGTAGAAACTTGGCTCAGCAGCGTTAATTGAAATCTGCTCCAGAGTTCCCTAGTACCCATTACATTCACTTTCCTCCATTGAAATTTCAAGCAATTCACACCGTAATGTTCTAGACTTCAGAGATGCAGTAACAATGAAGTAATGTAGAGAAAATGTATGCAGGTTTGTTGGACCATTTTGTGCTGGATTTACAGAAGTTAAACAGACAGTTAACAATAAAAGTTTGATGAATTTTCTTTTTGGCATTCTTTTGAGAAAGGCAACAGTAGTCTATCCTGCATAGTAAAGGTAATTGCAAGATTCTGGGCCAAATTGGCTCAGTGAAAGATAGACTCAATTTTCTATCAAAAGTCAGATTTCTGGGCTGAAGATGAGTTGCCTGTACCATGGAATGTCACAGGATCTAATGTCACTCGACAGTCCTGTTGGGGTGCTGCCGCTTGGCTGTTACCAATGGGAAAGTATCTGTGCATCTATCTTGCTGGAATGGATTGCTTGCTTTTGGATTCTCTATTAAAAAAAAAAAAGTTGAATTAAATTTACATACCAAATAGCCTTTGATTTGAAGATTATTTTATTTAGAAACTTGAGAAAGAGCAACAAAAAACAGAAATTTTGATGGAATTAAAGCAATTCCCCAGTTTTTCACATGCAAAGGGCTTTTTCATTCCGTAAGAATATTCTTTGCAAGAGCCACAAAGAAAACTTAACTGATTGCATATGTGGACTGAATGCTCAAAAATTACTATTGCCCTTAAAGTTACATCTTTTCTAACTACAGATATTTATGAAGCCCATTTTTCACTATTCTCTAGTTTTGTTTTAGTTTTATTGTTTTCTTGATTTTTCCTCCTATTAAAAAGAAATTATCAGGCCAGGTAAAAAATCGATACAATAAAAATGTTACAGCTTGCTTTGGCGTTCTGTCACAACACAAAGAACTATGTTCACCTTCCACCTATATATAAAAATAATGCTCATATTAAAGAGATATGAAAGCTAAAAAAGAACAAGGCAAGGTTTTGTTGGTATATTAATTTTTTTAAAAGCTGGAAATTTAAAAAACTGCAAAAAAGTAATGATTTGAAATACTATATATTTTCTTTTTGATTAAATTTTGAAATTGACTGTTTTAATGATATGTACAATTTCTATTTCTTTCTTCTTTAAATTTTTCACAAGGCATAGTAGTTTTTTTTCATATTTTTATTAATAATAGTTCATATTTTGCCAATACACATTATTATACAAATATTGTCACCAGTTGATGGTATTTCAAAGATGTCTTTTGACATTAATTTTAAGAGCTATATACATATAATAAGTCACATTTTGAAAGAAGCAGGTGATTTTTAAGATACGATAAGAATTGGAAAGGAAGGATAAACTTATGCTCATCAACTATTTATTTTGTTGGACAATACAACTTAACAATCTATGCTATTAATTTACTTATAGGATCTCTAGAAATAAAGTCTTTAACCTTAGAACTATATCAATTATACTTATATTAGCAGATTTAAGTACATGTAATATGTGTATTTGTACAAACAGAATATATTGACCTACATATACACCAAGGTTATCAAATAATCTTCTGTAATAAGTGATTGAAATTTGTTATTTCTCTAATATTGTTAATTATCTACTACACAATCAGAATTTAACACGTTAGTGTTGTAGTTACTCAATATAATGCATTACTTCTCTGTTCTCAACTTTTGAAGTTTTAAAATTATTATTAAAGTTTTTAGTCATATTGCTATTATTTTATTGGTTCCTTCTACTGTATAGAAATTTCTCCCTTTTTAAAGTATTACCACTGTTTAGTCTTTGAAAATGTGAATCTCAGTATTTATTTATATAAACATATAAATTCAGATTTCTAAAATGAGTTTAAATCATCTCAACTTTTCTTCATAGTAAAACACTGACTATTCAATCAAAATGTGATTCCACATTTAGTCTTTTGATATCCTATATTCTGGGGCCATCTCTAATGTGAATCTTTACATGTAAACTGATGTGTTTCACTCACTACACTCAACCTTCTGAACAGAATAAGGATCAGATTAGAAGTTCTATATGTTAAATGAGATTTAATATGTTACAAATTCAAGAGAAACTTGACAGGCTTGGTAGAGGTGTGCTAGTACACACATAATACATATTTTTAATAAATCATAAACTTCTCATAAAACACTTTTCAAATGTATATGTATAAAAATAGTGGCACTTTTTAAAAAAGAATTTTAGTAAATTGTTTATATGATAAGATACATACCAAGGTTAACTTAGCATTTTATTTACTCTTGATATACTTCCAAGAAAGAATAAAATATGTTCCCTATAAACCAAGAAAAATAACATCTAACACTGGATTTTTATTTTGCCTGTATAAAATTTGTACACAGTATTTTAAACAATTAGGTAGTCATTTTAATCAGGAAGTGTCATCAACTAACAATTCCATTTTCCATTTTATGTAAATACATATTTAATACAATATGGCTTCTTTTCTAAAATATCAAAACCAATGCTAGAAAACATTCTTGTTGTTATAATTATGTGTCATTTCCTTTGCTTTGTTAACTCATATTTTGCCCAGTTGTGTAAAAGTGTTCTAGAATTAACTCATTTATCAGTTGTAACTATCAAATGATTAAATTAATAGGCTGTTCTTAAATATATTTATAAAATGCTTGAATGTAATAATTTGCTTCTTGACAATGGCTTATTTAACCATTTGACAAAACTCAGTAATTCTGAGTATTTAAATTATTATCAATATAACATAAATATATTTAATACTTCAAATTTTTCATTTGAAGACCAAGAGTTCATAAACTTTTTGCTTTTCAATTCTTTTGAACATCATTTGAAAGAAAAGTTCCACAAAATTGCATGTCCCATGTATTTGTTTAAAAATTGCAAAATTAAATTCCTACAGAGTTACTGTAACCCATCTATTGAAACTTTTGCATGATCTGTGGCCCTGGGAGAGATCCAAATAATAAATTACTTGATTTTCAATGCAACTCTTAATAAATACGCCAAAAATAACTTGGAATATTTCAAATAAAGGAAATTCTTTCTCAGCACTAGCTATCTTTTGGAAAATGAACTTTTCTTATGAATCAGTCTTTCCCATAACAATAGCTAAAATCTAGAAAGTTGTGCTTCCTTATCTTGGCCAGAAAAAAAAAATGAAGTGACATATTTAAAACACATCTTTTACCATTAGAATGAATACACTGACACATCAGTGAAATGTTTTTCTGAATATATATAATTGATGCTGTTAGCAAGAATGCAAATAAACACCCAGGCTGAGCTGGCCAAGGGGAATATGGGGGCTTTAAACTTAAACTTTTCCTGAAGTATGCTCACCTTGCTACTTATTACATTTGATTCTTGTCTTATATTTTGCTCATTGTTGCATGGATAATCCCTACGGAATGACAGAGCAAAGATATGATTTTCTGTGAATTTTCACATTTTCAACCTGAATTAACCAGACAATCTGGGTCATGTTACGAAGAAAATAAAATATTTGTTTGGGGGTTCTTGTGTCTAGCCACATGAGTTTTTGAATTAATTTCACACAAAATAATGTTTGAATGCTACAAAGCATCAAATTTTATTCCTTTGCTACATCGTGAAGGTTTAAGCCTAATGGCGGACACTTTTTTGAGGGTCACAGAGCTTACATTTGGCTCAGCTAGAATTTTTAAATTTTTAAACATGACACTCATTTCAGAAATTAGGAGTGATATGAAAATGAGCCAAGCTGCGTTGAAACTCAAGGCCATACTCCTACCTCAACCTCTCAAGTCCTGGAGCAGCAGGTTCCCCAGAAAACCCAGCAACACATACTGAATGTATATTATCCCCTAACATTTTAAAAGGTGACATAATTGAGCCACTATTGCAATAAATCAGTTTCCCATTTACTGTTAATATCTATTCTCATCCTAGGCCTTGGCAATCAGTTCACTATTTGTAGATAGGACTTTTCTGGACATTTCATATATACATAGATGAAGTCATTCTGTAAATGATATTTTATATGTTGTTTGTAATGATCATATATGAGCCCTTTCTCCCCCCCCCTTAGGTGTTTTTTTTTTGTTGTTGTTGTTTTGTTTTTGTTTTTTTTGGGGTTTTTTAGATAGGGTCTCGCCTTGTAATTCAAGCTGGCCCAGAATTCACTTTGTTTGTATCTCAGGCTAGCTTTGATTCACCACAATCCTACTGCCTCTGCCTCCTGAGTGCTGGGATTACAGGCATGAGCCACTATACCCAGCATGTCAGCATTCTATCATTATAATAGTTTGTATACTGAAAACCTAATCATTCTTCCTGTATTTCTATGAACATAAGACATTTTCATCAGCAAGACTCCTTTTTGCCTCAAAATTACTGCTAACATTAAATGCCTTTTCACAGGCAAGATAAATTCTCATTGTAGTCAAATATTTCCATTTTTTGCTAATCATTACATAATAGATTAGTTAGACTTAAGGATCTCAAAATATATAGAAATAATGTATGGCCTAGGGTTTTTAAAATTTCCTTTTGTCTTTCAACTGGTATTCTAATTGCACCCTCAAGTAAAAAACAATTAAAATCTTGAAATATTTAAATTGTTCTATAGTAAACTAAATACTTAGAAACAAATGCCCACCATTTTCTCCCAAATATTTATAAAAATCATGACAAAACCTAAGCTGAACATTTTAAAGTATATCTACTAAAATAATTATTATAGTTTCATAAATGAGAAATATTTATCATACAAAATAGCATATGCAAATTTTGATTTTAACTCTAAGGCATTTGTGGGCTTGGGGAAGCAAATTTATTTTGCAATTATAAATTTTGAACAAATGTTAAGATAGTTTGATATTGCAAGCAAGTATTAGACAGGTAATGCAAGAGAGTAAAACTAGCCAATATCAGAAATTGGTTCACTGAAGATTCAGAGTAGCTATGAAGAATCAAGTGCAAAATAACAATAGACATGAAAGAGGAATTATGGACCTTGTTTTATTTCATGGTTGTGACTTGGTTTTGTCTCCGTCCCTTGTTTTAATTATGAGATAATGTCTTTCTGAGTGTCTCCATATTTGTAAAATAGAAAATTACCCATTATGTTAAAATTTCTCTAAAGTTTTTATGAGTGCACTAATAAGCAAGTTCATATTCTCAAAACCTTAGAATAGTGCCTAACACTAAGTTATAAGTAACATTGATAAAACTCCAAAACAGTTTTGTTCTCAATTTAACCTTACAAACTGATTTGGCTTTGACATTCTTCCCTCCAAGCAGCTTTGAAAAGATTTCATCTTGATTCCTATAGTAGACAAAACCGAGTTGATCCATATGTATAAAATGTGGAAGTTACTTTGCTTCCCATTTTTGGGTGACTCTGTCTAACTTAAATACTAGTGCACTGAAGTTAAATGTTAGCCTTGTTTGTATAATGGAATCTGATTTCACAGAAATGTTTTGAACTGGTTTCACTTCCATAGAAATACAGACAGAATTAATAAAAGGTCATTTCCATGGGGATTTCAGGAGACCTTCAAATTGAAAATTCAAAACAGCCTTTCTTTGAAGCTTCTATAAACTTGTAACTGTGGCTCTTCTCTTCAATTATTAGTTGTACTAAAAGTCCTTCTTTCCTTCAGAGAAACATAAGCATGAAATTTTATTCAAGGTAATCGATAACAAAATTAATTTTTCATATTGGGTTATTTATTTTTATAAGGTCTTTTTTATTGGCACATGTTTGCAGTACATGATAATTATATTTATCACAGAGAGTTTGTGCCTATCCATAACATATCTTAATTCTAACCTAGTCCTGTTGCCCTCCTGCTCCTTTTGGCCCCTTCCAGTGCTTGTCCCCTTTCCCATTTGCAAAAGCTTTATTCCCATTTATGTCTTCAATTATTTTTAAATCTTTTTCCTTTCTTTTATTTCCCCTTTCTTCCATCTCTTATCATCTCTCCCATTTTAAATGGATTTCCTTATTTCCTGTTGCCTTTCATTTTTCTCTTAGAAAAACTCATGTTTGAGAGTTTCACAGGTAGGTATTATAGGTAGGATTCATTTTCTTTCTGAGTATGGACAAGAGTTATGATATTCGACTTACTTTCATGAAGCCGTATTTATTGAGTTAAATACAATGAAAACACACTAAAGAAAAAAAAGGGTCTGCAAAAAGTGTCACATAAATGGTAGCAACAAAGTTGTAAGGGAGGGATGCTAGTGGTAATTTTGATTTTAATTATGTGTGTATGTGTATATATGTATGTGTGTGTAACCTACAATATGTAGTAGAATCTTCTCATACAGTGATCAAGAACCATACCTTTGAGGAAAGGGATAAATTTATAATGTTAATTTTTGCTAAGAGATTAACTTTTCAATTTTATTTCACTAGTATAAAGAAATTTATCCTGGGTATGTCACTGACTGTGCATTTGGTTACAAACAAATGTAATTTAAATCAGTTCCATGAACATAGTAATAATGACTTCTGTTATAAACAAGACTACCTGGGTACATTTTCTGTTTAGCTCTCTAGTTTTTACAAAAACAATTAGGTATTAAGTGATAGCAGAAAGACCAAAAGGAAGGAGACCCTTGCTAAAGTAAATGAATAGAGGACAATTCTTGTTAAAAATATCTCCTACTTGTTGACGGATTGTAGAAGCTTCCTTGTGCTTCCCTTCCAACATGTGGAAGTTGCATGTGCTTGCGGCCATGATTTAATGCAGAGTGTATTTAAACTGAGTGACTTTAAATGGTGCAGCTCTGTGTATAGAAGTGGGGAAAGAACTCTTCCTCTTATAGATTATCTGTTTCATTTTATCCTCATCTCTTGAGGATTTTGCTCTGCCCACTCCCAATCCTTCTCTGAGAGGGGCCACTAGTGCTGACTCAGCCCTCCTTCTGTTTGGAACAATAGCCTCAGGCCCTTCTAAATTCATTCGCACACTGCACACCACAGCTGTAGTTCTGCATTCATTCTGTTCAGTCTGGATAACTGTGTTCTTTCCATTTAGAATTCAAAGATCTTTAAAGAATTGTATGAAAGCACTTATAAACCTATGAGTTTTATATTTATAATATAAGGTAATATATATGCAGCCCAAAATTAGTATAAAGTATAAGCATTTTTATTAGGATGGTCAGTGAAACCTTAATAGAACAGACTGAACCGTAGGAAGAAATGTGTCAAATAGAATTGAAGTCAATAATAATATGTTTATATAAATATCTAGACATAGATTACTTTCTCCATATATTAACATTAATTAAATTAATTAATGAAACTAAGAATATGTATTGAATCCCTAATGTGCCCTGAAAACTTTTAATCTCATTTTAAAGCTTTCAGCAATATTTTTTATAGATTGTCTTGCTTCAATTTTTAAAACGGATTTTTAATTGATCAATGAAATTAATTCTTATTTTCCTTGTACAGAAATTGTATTGAAATATGTATACATGTAGTATGGCTAAATCAAACTAATTAGCATATAATAGCCTAGTTTTTAGAGGTAAGAAATCAGAGTCATAAGATGACTTGTCTAGGTTCACATCAGAAATTCAATTCAAGGAAGAATCTCTAATTTCTGAGTAGGTATGTTGAAGAGTACTGAGCAGTGTGTTAACAAAGAAGGAGGACAGGGAGTGCTCCTGAGATGGCCTAGGACAGGTAGGGAGAGGAGAGATGCGCACGGAAGAATACAAGGCAAGTCCAAGCGAGCATGTTGATGGCGCCACCGGCTCGGGTCCCCGGAAACATCCTGACAGCTGGTCTTCGACTTCAGTGTCACACAAGAACTTTTTGGCGTTTCTGTTCTTTCCACGCTTGAATTTGAGGATTTTTCCTCAACTTTTATGTAAAATTGTAGACTGTTTTCTTTGTAAAATGTTGAAATATGTATTGCCTGTGAGGCAAAACATTTATGATGCTTAGTAGGACAGGAAGAAATGAGATTGTTTAGACTAATAAATTGTTGAGATTCATTCAAGTAGTCATAAAGTATTTATTGAGAGCCCAATAATACCCTAGAAACTGGGATCAACAGAATGAATAAGGCATCTTCCCTATTTATCATGAATTTATATTTTCCAAATGGAATCAATATTATATATAGTTTTATTATGTGATATGGAAACATATATTTGTATTATTAGAGAAGGTAGGATTTTGCTTATATTAAAGTGCAAGGGGCTCAGGGAGTGAATTTTTATTTTTATGAAGTATCTGTTACCAAGACATTTATCAAAGTATTCATAGATATGCAAACTTCAAAGATACTTTTTGTTGTTATGAAAAATTCAATCGTAAGAAAAAACACATAAATAAAATGGAAGCCAAGGCCTGAGAACATCGTGTACAACTATTTCTTGGTCTGTTTATATATAAGAATATCAAATGAAAGGTTAATTTTAATTAACATTTTAAAATATTACTAGAAAATATCAAGAACTTTTACAGATAAAAAATACTAATAAGGCCTTCCTTATGTTTCAAAAAGTCAATTTTTCAACTATTTGAATATATATTTGCAAAATAATTCATATTAAGAAAAAATTGTGGACAAATTTTATCATTTAATGTATTTGAATATTTATCTGTTCTATGATTGAGTTACTAACTCAAATCAATGAATTTTGCTGTGAAAATCCAAAGTCCTACCTTGGAAAATATCGTGTTCGGGTTGGTCATTTACTCCTTTAAAAATGACAGACTAACTGCTCCATTTCCTCTCTCTTTTTTGAATTAGCTATGAATGCACCATAAATACTTTCGCTTAAATTGTCAAAGTCTTGGAAAATTTACCATCAAGAAGTCTAGTGTTAATGAGTTTGGGAGAAATTAAACTTAGCCTTAAATGCCCGAATTACCCATGCATTTATCAACTTCATAGATATTGATCGTTTTCACGATTGGCATCTCTGTGTGTCTTATTTACTCTGTGCATGTTTTGATGCATCAGAAACATGCAGGATAGCGCTACAGTGTAGGAAAAGGCCTGACTGCTGATAGAATAGTGACCAGAATCAGGTAACTCCTTCAAGCTCAGAACTCTCATTTTTGCTCTTGAGGATTTAGAGTAGAATTTCTATGAGAACTTCCACCAAACTGTTTGACTATTATAAGCTTTATAAAGTGTGTATAGCGGGGCCGGGGATTTTGCTCAGTGGTTCCAGCGCCTGTCTTGCAAGCTCAAGGACCCAGGTTCTTTCCTCGGTAACTACGTACAATACTGGGTGTGGAGACTCACCCCAGCAGCAACCAGTACCACATACCACAGTGCCGGGCGTGGTGGCTCAGGCCTGTCATCCCAGCACTCGGGAGGCAGAGGCAGGAGAATTGCTGTGATGTGAGTTTGAGGCTGAGCTCAGGGCCAGCCTGAATCACAAAGCGAGACACTGTCTCAAAAAACCTGAAAAAAAAAAGTGTGAATAGCAAATAGGCTTTCACTTGATTCATTTTCTGTCAAGAGTGGCATGCATACCGCATGTATCTTTGTTCAATAGCTATAGTTTGCACATTAGTTTTAATATTTTATTTTAAGAATGTATGTTTCATGTTATTTAAAAATTCATTTTGTTACTTATATCAATATAAGCAAATTAAAACATCACTTTTTTATTGAAGAAGAGATACTTTCTCCTTGAAGTGTAGGCTCAGTGAGTAAATTCTTCTCTTGCTATGTCCCTCCTCATTACCAGGGACTGTTTAATTTCAGCCTATCATACAGCTTTTTCCTTCAATTTGTTCAAATCTTTTTTTCACAAGTATTTTTTATGACATTTATGCTTTTAAAACTGTATCCTTTAAAAATGATTATTTATCTATCTATCTATCTATCATCTATCTATCTATCTATCTATCATCTACCATCTATCTATTGTACTGGCCTTAAATTTAGGACTTTCACCTTCAGCAACATCCCCTGGACTTTTCATTTTTTTACTTTTTTCTTTCTTTCTTTTTGTTTTTTTTTTTTTTTCTTTCTAGGCCATATATCTCTGAATAAGTAAACTGCCCAAATCAGGTACACATTTTTCATCATCTTGCCTTGCCGTCCCAGGTTCAGGAAGTATAAGTACGTGCTCCTATACCCGATTTAAGTGTATTTTCAAATTGAAACATTAAAAACATAAAAATTAGACATGTTAGTATGCTATTATGTGACATATACACTGGATAACATTTAACTCTGGTTGCAAACATTTAGGATTGCCCCATTGTTATCTGCAGGCATTTAACTATGCAAATGAACACCAGAAATTCTTGCTCCTATCTCATATTCACTTATTAACTTCTCCCCTTCCTATTTAACCCACACTCTGGTATCCACCGTTGTACATCTATGAAATCAACATTTCTAGTGGACTCCTATGTTACTTGTCTTCCTGTACTTAGCTTATCTCACTTGTCCTTTTTAATTTATATCTAATCTCTCATAACTTTTCTCATTTTCTTATTTTGTAATTGTACACTTATTTTTCATTGTGTATGTTTTAATACTTGGATTTTTGTTGATTTTTTTTGCTTTGTTTTGTTTTTTGAGACAGGGTTGTGCTTTTTGTAGTTCATGCTGGTCCTGAGCTCACTATGTAGTCCAGGCAAGCCTCAAACTCACAGCAATACTCCTGCCTCCACCTCCCAAGTGCTAGGATTACAGGTGTGATCCACACGCCCGGCTGTGTTGTAATACTAATTAGAAACAAACTTTATTAGGCACACACACAAAAAAACTTTATTGGGTGCATTTCTTTATTCTACATTTCTTTCTTATATTCCTGTTATCTGTGTTTTCTGTGTGTGGCATGTCACACATAGTGTATAGACACTCACTATATGTAACAACTTAAATGTTAGTTGAAAGTAATACAAAAAATTTGTTTCTTTGTTACTATTCATATGTCTTCTAGTTAATAGTCATAAGTATGTTTCATGGCCAGAACTACACTGCTTATCGTATAAGAGGTGTGCAATACATAATGATTTTGAATAACAAAAGCCATGATCTCAGACAAAAGTTAATATAGATTTCTTGGATTAAGATCCACATTCTTTTTGAAAATTTAGATGGAATTTTTTCTGTGTAATTATACTGATATTGTTAAAAGTAAAATCTACTTTCCACATTTATTAATTAATTAAATCTAACTTTTTAGGACAAATCATTATATTTCCTTCTGAAATGTGAAATATTTCAATAAAGGAAAAGATAAAATTATTTATAGATAACTTATAAACAGAAGCCAATTTATCTTAGCACAATTGATTTATTTCTCTTAGGCACACCATGTGTAACCACATGAATTATGCTTCATTTGACAATTAAAAGCTTCTGTAAGATAATTTCTTATGGTTATATAATAACTATATCAAAATGAAAGTGCCAAAATCTTTGTTGAAAAACCTATTAACTTTGTATTTTAGAAAAAGTTGTGATAATTAGAATTGAAAAAACTGTGTATGACAGAAAACACTATTTTACAATAATAGTAGTAGGGTTTATCTCAGATAATTGAATAAGTGACATCTCAGTAATGTAAAAAATTAACACAGATGCAAAGAAATTGATATAATAAGCACTATATTTTTTCAATTTCTACCTAAAATTGAAATTCATTATTGAACTATAACTACTAAATTGTTTTTTGTAGTTTTATTAATGTGTATTTTAGTGATATTTTTGTTTTAAAATTCAATTAATAATCTGAAAGTATATAAATTTTACAAATCTATGTGTCATGGATCTAGTTTCACTTTTCCCCATCTGTAAAAACATCTATCACTTTAGAATTTCACTACAATCAATGGAGGTATGAATGTAATGTGTTCATATTTTTTTTTATTTTGTGTATTGAGTATTGCAAAGTCTGTGATGCACTTCAATAAGAACATTCTTTGATCTCTCATACTTTTGAAAACCTGAATTTCATAGCTGTATCATTTAGAGTTGTTAGAAGGTCTTCTGCTGGAAATAGAAACTGTATCTAAAGAAACCCATTATCTAATCCTCACAGGTGCTAGCAATCCATACTGTGTAAATCAAATCCATCCTCGGACTCTTTGGTGCACATTTCTATACTCTGCCTTTCCTTTATCCCCAGAGGTTCAACAAGACATGAGGAAAGACAGTTATGATTGTTTTCAGTTACTGAAGAAAGAGGCTTTTTATATTTACTGGGAGGATCAGAGAGGCATCCTATAACCTGGAGAGCTCCCTTAGCTCCAGGTTTTAAGTCGTTGGGGTGTGTTTGTTCTTTTGTTTGTCTTTCAGAGCTGCCTGGAAAAGCATGACCATCATGTTCAGCTTTGATGCCTGTGGGAGATAGGTTAGATATAAAACACACTGCGAGAAAGACAGATGCTTGCTGTATTTGTACTGAAAAGTTTAGAAGAAAAATGTTGAAATGGCTTGGGTCCACATACTTTGAAACAAACAAAGGAATAAACAAAAATACTTGTAAACTGCTTAGTAAATTATCACTAGTTCCCTGTCTTTTAATTGCAGTATGTCTTATTGAAATTAGTCTTAATGTTATAGGCTTTGCTTTACCCTACTGCCTTTCTTGTGGGCTTTTGAACTGAGTGTTTGAAAGTAAATGAATGTCCATATCTGAAGCTTACTAGAAAGCTGAGAAATCGACTTCTTTTGGGGTGTTGAAAACCAATATGTTAAAAAGTTGAACAGCATATCTAACAAAGTTATTAGACTTATTACCCAGTTGATTTTATGTTAGAGAGAAGTAACTTTTCCTTTCATTTTATCTTGATTCATCCTAATGCTATTCCCTGCAGTAAATTGTATTTAAGATCTTGCTCCTCCTACTTTAGTATGCCATGAACCAAAGGTATCTGGGTCCCTGAGAAATTGTCAGAAATGCAGAATCAATCCCTACCCTCACTGAATCAGAATCTGTATTACAAGATTTCCAGGCAGTTAGAAAGTATTTTAAAATCTGAGGTGGAGTACTTGATGTTACAGTAAGAATTTCCTGTGTAAAATTTGGATTTCTACAATGAGATTGTGTTTTTCACTCTATAAAATAATGATATCATAAGTTTTCAACTTCAGAAGAAATCAACACACTTAAGGGTGAGGCAACATAAATTATTTTCAAATTATCCTTGTCCATCAGTATACATACTGTTAAAGATATGATAAAGGATATTTTCAAATTATCCTTGTCCATCAGTATACATACTGTTAAAGATATACATCTCAAGGTTCAAGAGAAAATGAGATACATAATTCTATTGAATTCATATGATTTTATATTCCTTATTCCTCTATTATGTTTTCTTCAACAAGAGAATGAATTTTAGTTTTTGAAAACTCTTAAATGCTTAGGAAAAATGTTTCCAACTAGTAGAAGAATGAATATCAATGGTACAAGGTCTTTGCCACAAAGTTTTGCTGTTGCTTTTTGCATTTCTTTTAGAAAATTATTTCAAATGTATGTTCGCACTGTCAACAAAATTTTTTAAAAATTTCTAAAAACAGAAATATGAAAAGGTGAGCAAATAATTTCCAATGCCTAATTTTTGTTTATTGACTCCATGTTGTTAATCGGACATGTATAAATTGTAGGTACCAGCTTATAAGTTTATCATCAGCCAGGGTGGACAAGGACGAAAGACAAAGGACAAATATCATTTTGAACATAGTCCAGGCTCACCTTGCTTTTATTCACTTACACAAGGGAAAAAAGAATTAGACTAGTAGGAGATTCATGTGCCTCTTCTTATCTAGAGCATGTATCTTAGCAGCTCTACTGATACTTCTCTGGAATTTACAGTGTTCCAGCATACCTGTATGTTACCAAAGAAGGAATTACTTGCTGTTTTCCTTCTCCGTGTTCCAAGACAAGGTCAATTAGGCTTCCACCCTCCTTATCTGTTCTTCTATGAAAGATTAGTTTATTTTTGACAAAGCTCATGTTGGAATGTTTACTTATTTCATATATGATTGTTTATATCAGTTAGGACAAATGTAAATATGAATACTTTAAAGTAGTGAACTATAATTATATTTCATTACATTACATCTATCTCAGACACTCACATCATCACTTTATCTGTACACATGTTCTTCCCCTTATTTTAATTTTAACAACTTTATCACAATGAACTTAAAATATATCAAATGCCATTTTAATATATGATTTATCATTTGACATCATCCATATATTCAACAATTTTTAATCCCAGAAAATGCTAGCGAAGGAATACCATTTCAAATTGTACATCAAGAATTTCAGTAAAAATAAAGCTAATCCTTTCAATGAACTTTTTTTTAGCTTAATAAATTAATTTATTTCTGGGCTATACCTCTTAACTCATTATAGAGAAGGTATACTGGTTCTCAAAATAAAATGTCTAGATTAAATGGTAATTTTGAGACTGTTATAGAATTTTCCTTAAGAGATCTGCTAGTGAGTATTACATAAAATAACATAACCCTGCATTTGCAGATAACTAATTGTAAGTAGCTAGTTGTTACAACACTAGGTTGATATTAATATATTTTATTATAGATTTCACAAAAATAATTTTGAAGTTATTTTATATATCACATAACCAGGCATCAATGTTTTTAATATAATTGCTAAACAAATAAAACCAAGGAATACAGAAAATTTAGCAATAATAATGAAATCTATATCACAGAGATATCATTAAATAAATTTGAAAATATAACAATTTCGTAGTGGTAACCATGTTTCTAAATTTAATAGATTATGGATCATATATTTATTTTGATAATTGTCCATCTAGTAGATGAAGAAATTAACATGATGTTCACTCAAGGAGGCTGATAAGTAAAAATATATAAGTAATTATCATAGCAGCTATATAACATGTACCATTTAAAAAACTTTCAACGCTCTATTACAGATATTCTACTGCAGAATACATTTCATCCAACTGAACAGATAAAAAAAGCATGCATTAAAAAGACAGTGGTTCTTTTTTATCACATTATTTTCATTTTATAAATACATATTTACAATGCATGAAGTTTACATTCACCTTAGAGAGAATGTACATGTATACAATACAGCCTGATTCCTTTTAAATTCCCTTTCCTTTTCAACCCACCTCCTCCTTTCCACTGTCTTTAAATCCCCTTCTTCATTTCCATCCTTGTAGGTTTATTATTAGGTTATATTTGTAGCATAAAATATTCACATTCATCATGGGCCTTTGGTACACATAAGTGACATATCTTAAATCTTTTTAAAGGATGAAGCAACTTTTGACAGGCTCAAAAAGGTTATTGTAATGAATGAAAAACTGTGAAAAATGACTTACTGGATTCATAGTTTTATTCATCAGAATCATACAGTTATTATGCAAGATAATGCAAGAGATGTACATTGTTCAAGGTAGAATTTTCATCTAAATTTACTGGCAAAATGTACCCTACACACACAGTAGCTTTTCTGTACTTACACAAATTTAGAGATCTCAGGGGATTAAGTAATATCAGAGGATAAAAGACCTACAGTGCTATAACTTACCATGGAGTTCATAAAAGAATTTTGACTGCTTTTTCCATTATAACGTTTATCTTCATAATTCTAGCTGCTAAAGAAGTTGTATGATTCTTATTTCCAGAGTTTTTCTCAGTGTCACCTTATCAGATACTTTAGTATCAACCACCTGAAAGAACTTTGCACTAATTAAGTAACTGTGAAGTAAAGACATCTCTCTTTGTTAGATACAAAACAGGAAATTCAACCTCACATATATTATCAGGCCCTTTAGATGGGAAAATGCATCATTTAGGGTAGTATTTTCTTTTGGAAGGGGGATTATCAATCCTTCTTAATATATATATGAAAAGACTTTGAAAACCAATTTTAAACCTTATTTTGTAACCACTTGAACTACTTACTGATCATTTGTATATTTTCTTAGATTGTGATTTAAAAATACATTGATATTTCAACGTTAAAATTAGTTACATGGTTTATATGACATTTTTCCTTTGTCTTCATTGATGTTATCAAATTATTTCTGTTTTAATTTTGAAAAATATAGTGTAGGATTTTAAAAATAATAATTGTCATTAAGGGGATTACTTTCTCTGTTTCTCTGAGGTATTCTTCTTTAATCATTTCCTAGAGATCCAAAAGAGACAGTTGTAAAAATTGGCAACTGAAATATCTGAAGTATTGAGTGGGATAAAAACAGAATGGTAGGGAAAAGATGATAGAGGTATGAACTTGTAAGCCTTAGTGGACTCTGAAAATTTATTCGGCTCAAATTTCCACTTTAACTGTGCTACTTTTTTTTTCTACTTGAGTTCAACTTTTAGAAATTCAACATTAGAGTAGGTAGAAATAGACTTAACTCTGACACATATTTACTTTCTGATTTTTAAATTTTTTTATCCTCTTTGAATCTTAGAATTTGATGAGTTTTGCAGCAAGGTTAAAAAGTACATAAATGGCTAAGCATACAGTACTCATACTTTTTATTGTGATTCTGTCCATTCTGTACATAGCTACATTAGCATTAACAGTCATTGTAAAAATCATTTACATCTGTAAATTAATTATATTGATTGTTCAACCTCTCAGCACAAAACTAAGAAAACTGCATTGAGGAAATGGAAGTATTCTTTCTATTCCTTCCTGTAATGATCACCTCCCTATATTTCAGGCAATTTAGGAACAGTGGTAAGGGACTTATTAGACCATTTGGTGATAGGAAACAGGATATTAATGTTGTAAGATGAGCTGCAATATATTTAATCTATCTCCACACTTTCCCAAGAAGAATTAATATATACTTTATTATACCTATTTCAACCAATGCTTTCCTAATCTTCCTGAGAAATAACTACTCTCATTGTATGGAGGTCTGTGCATGAGTTAAGGACTCATCAGACATCAGTTAATATAATTCTAATCAGGCCAGATTTGGAATGCAAAGAGCAGTGACTTGAAGTTTTGATCAGAACAGTGCTTTGCCCTAACTTATGATTTGAAAATAGAAGATGTCAATGAGTTTAGTATATATAGTTGATATTGTGAAATAGAAAATATTTAAAAGGAATGAGGGTGTAGGATAAATAATAAGCAGGAATAAAGAAGGTGATAGTAATAAAAAAACGGAAACAATACTTATAGGGGTCGGTGGGTTGCAGAGTGGGTGGGGGAAGGGGAAAAATAAGAATCAAGTTGTGTCATATTCTGTTACAGCTCTCAATGTTGAATGTGATTATGATGTTTATTCATAATGTTTATTCATAAAGATTTGAATTTTTAAAAAATGAAAATAACATTCTGATTTGTAGGTAGACGACTGACTTTGGACGAGAGACAAATCATTGTTTGGGCTAGGATGCTTCTAATGAGGTAGTACAAAACAGGGATGCACCAATAAACTCAATTTATTTAAAAAAAAAGAATGGAGATGTGGGGTCTGTATTAGCAACTTAGAACTTCAGAACTAGGGAAGAATTAGCTACTAATGTAATGCTGACTGTGCACGAGGATGCCACAAGTCCGAAACCTGCCAACTGGAAATTGCGTCTTGAAAAGAATGATTCCAAAACCTATTTTGTGGTAGCTTTTTCATGTCATTTAATTTATATTTTCCCTTTAGTGATAGAATTTTGAATCAGCATCACATCCTTTTGCTGACATCAAAAGAACAGCTTATTAATACCCTCCTTCTTTCTTCTCCAAATCAAACTGCTTTATTCTAATTTAGGGAATTGGTTCATAGTGTAATTCTCTGCATTTTTATTATCCTTATGTTGGATATATTGCATTGGCGCTCCATTACTAAAGATGCCATTCAAACAACTTAAAAATTGTTTTAGTCCTCTCTTTTTTCATTGTACTGATATTAATTTCATGGACATATCTGAAATGGTCTGCCTATAAGCTTTTTCAAGCCATTCTCCTCTCATTCTTGTGATATGAATTTCCTGTGGAATTTAAGAAATTTTTCTGGCCAGTGACAGTAATGGATTTTCTACACACTAAAACACTAAAAAGAGATTTCTTATTTTTATTCTCCTTATGAAACTACTATAAATAAGGAGTTGGGAAGAATATTTGCACTGTTTATAAGTTAAAAGTTTTAACTTTATAAAGTTTGTTTTTTTGGTAGCTGATGGTGATCAAAGGTAAGAACACAACATTTGGAGTTGCTACTCCTGACCATGAACCAGCATCGTAATCTGCTTATCGCAGAGAGATGTTCAGAGTATGAATTAAATAAGACAAGCCAAAGAAAATTAATTTGGGCTTGCCTCAGAAATGCCAACTGACCTAATCTCCACCATCTATTTAATCTGAAAGTAGAGGGAATAATAGGTAAAAGAACTTAGAGGGTAATCACAGCCACACAAGATTTAGGAGCAGCTCATGACATCAGCTCCCCTCTTGGAGACTGTCTGGGGAATTCTGGACAGTTGATTTAAATGGACATATGCCATGCTGAGTCTCACAGGTCAGAAGTAAAGTCCCCAAATCAATAACAAAAAGGGAATTAGGGAATCTGAAGAAATAATGTGATGTGTTGACTGATTGCAAGTGACACTCATGTGGAGGCATCTTGCAATACTAGAAAATCCATGTGTTTCTGTGAGCCATACAAGAACCTAACGACTTCTTTACCAGGTACAGAAATAATAAGAACTTTGCATCAAAATACTTATAAAGAGTTATATTGATAAAGTGTACTTGACAACTAGTTATATAGCAGGCAGATTGCTTAAAGTTTGTGAGCTTCAAGCGTTGTAACTGATTCATTATTTATTTTCTTTCAGAAATAATAAATCAAAATATATCTCCAATTAAGGTGATGAAACTGATATTCTAGAGAATATAGTTTAGTAAAATATATTTTAATATATTATACTTAAATCAAATATGTATTTACTGTTTGATTATCACCTGCCAAGGCAATAATCTATATAGGAAAAAAATTAAGAAACAATATCTATTGATAATGTGGTGATTTAAAACAGTATCAATTTTGAGTGACTAATTTATAATCAGTACATGCAACAGTCAATACATTTTGGTGTGGAATTTTCTTGGGCATCTGAAATTCTGACTGCAGTTTTCCTAGCAATCTGAAGTTTTAAGTCTGTGTCACAATCAATACTTGCCTTTATATTCTACTTCTCTTTTCCCTTCCTCTTAACCTTGACTTTGAAATAGATTTAAAGAAGATGATAGAAATAGATTCCCAGGAGGAGTAATGAGGATATATCTAAGAAACTGAGGAGAAATAGCATAGCCTACCTTGATTTTTGAAAACATTTTTCTCTAGAAGAAGAAGTTTTAACTAGAGATGAACTAGTCATATTCACTTAATAAATGGTGAATTTTAAAGGGTATTTTTTGTTATTAACTTCAAATCTGATAGAGTATCATAAGCATCAAAACTAGATTTTAATATCATTATTATACATTTGAAAAACAACGGTCGACTTTAGAAATCTGTTGTTGCTTAAACTAATGTGTTAGGACATAGTCTCTGTGGTTTTATTTTGATCTGTAATCTACTTATGTTCAAACTCACTTTGTATACATTATCAGTATACTAAATAGACCTGGCGGGAGGCCTATGGGTAGACTGTAACAGATCAGTTAGTCACTTACACCTTGATGAAGGACTTTCACCTCCTGAACCATCCAATAATAAGCACTAGGCATCTAGATGGTCAAGTAAAAAAAGTATATTTGAGTTATGCAACATGAGTTGTGACATTTCTGAAAGTAAGGACTGTCCAACACATAATAGTTAAACACTGCAGACTCAAGACAGCACTTGGACATAATAAAACATTTACTTATGTCCTCATCACTTAACAAATAGGTATTGAGGGTTTATTATGCACCATCATTGTGTTTATTTGGAAGTATGAACATAAACACACACATCAATGTTTTCATCAACTTCATAGGGGAACTGAGAAGAAAACTAAAACTTAGCATGGTGTTAGTTCTGGTAAAAATAGGACCTTAAAAGGTTTATTAACCAGAGTATGTACTGCTCTACTGAAACTTAGGAAAGTTTTTCTCTTACCTTACAAACTGATATGAGGAAATTGAAAGTGAAATTTTTTGGTAAATCTTTGTTCAGTGTTTGCTACAAAGTAATCAAATGGAAAATGCTATCTGCTACCTTCACACAAGATCTGAAAGTTCTTGAATCAGCCAAATTTAACTTGGAAACATGTGGAGAATTATGCAGGAAAAATATAATATCATGTGCAAAGCCTGGGGGTGAAGAAGTTAAAGGTAGTTTTAAAAAAAATCAAGTATAACCATAATGTGATAGAATGCAGTAAATAGAATATTTAAATCTTGAATTACAAAACAGCTAATTATAAACTAAAAATGAAGAAAATGGACCACATGTTAATGTGGAAAGTTGACATAAACACATGGGGAAATACTTTTTGAGTGTTAGAACAGTTTGTATTCTGAGAATATCACATGCAATATCTCATTTATTTCTTCCAGTATATCATTTGTTCTCATTTTACAGTCCAGAAAAGCAGAGACCTACAGAAATACGTGATTTCCTCAAAACCATACATCTAAACTGATAAAGTGGAATTCTAATCTAATTTAGTTTGACCTTTAAGTCTATGATATATTTTTTCTCATTTTAGTGACATAGCAAAACTTTTCTCAGCATACATGAGGTTAAGGTGGGAAATAAATAAAAACATGATCCTTAAAAAAAAAAAAAATTCAAGAAGTAGAGAGGCTTAGAGCCCTGTCTGAATCAGTTAGCAACTTAGGAACACCCTGTCTTTAAAATGTAAAACCCAGCAAAATGGCTGGGGATATTGCAGCGTGCAGGGACTATTACAGAAAAACAAAACAAAAAACAGGAAAAAAATCATGCTTTGTCACCTGGACTTAGATAATTGCTCTAAAATAAAGAGGAAAGAAC
Organism: Petromus typicus; assembly: GCA_004026965.1. Classification (NCBI taxonomy): domain Eukaryota; kingdom Metazoa; phylum Chordata; class Mammalia; order Rodentia; family Petromuridae; genus Petromus; species Petromus typicus. The sequence continues at coordinate 53,601 of PVIR01001949.1, forward strand.
ATGACTGAGAAATATTGAACATCAACAATACACAGTACTTAATTGTACATTGTGTTAAAGTGAGAGTAACAGCTGTCTTCCACACCTGACGAGGCTGGTGGGTCTGCACTACTTCCTTTCCTCAGAGCATGAGCCACGTATGGGTGACTGACTTTGGAAGTAGGTGTTAGAAATTGCAGGTACAGCTTTGAACAAGTTGAGAATGAGGTCCATGGAACATGCTCTGGCTAAGAAGAAGTATATCTTCCCCTGAGAAGGCAAGGACTGGAGTACCCTGCTTGGTAAAAGGAAAAAGTGGACTTGGAAGGAAAGAGATGGAGAGAGAGAGAGAGAGAGAGAGAGACAGAGAGAGACAGAGAGACAGAGAGAGAAAGAGAGAGAAAGAGAGAGAGAGCCCAATCCATAGAAGACAAGTGTCAATATCAAATGCTGCCAAGCTCTGATGTTATGCCTCTTTTAAGACAAGTTGCAGTAGTACAGGAGAATATGGACGGCTGTTGAGGGACATGATAGTAAGAGTGACAAAAATGGAGAGTGAATGGAGACAGTTTTGTTTCAAAAATGTAGATTCTAAAAGGAAGGAGAAGATATAAAATCTTGGAGGGTGACATGTGACAATTTTATTTAAAGATAATAGGTGCATTATTTAATAAGTGATAGAATTTTCTGATTTAAAAGTAATAAATCATCAGAGACTATGTGATTTATTGATACTTAAATAAATAATACAAATTTTTATTAATGCATGGTATGAGATGAACAAAACAGACTTTATTCATAAAAGGTACTTTAATGCTCATACATATCTATGAAGAAAGTATGTTTATGTCTTTCATTTGTGAGAAGAAATTATGGCTAAGAGAACGATAATTTAGGAACCACTGTGATTTAGGAATGGCTCTGTCTTTGCTATCTGCAAATGAATAAGTGTAGAATGTATATTGTTAAATTTTATTATATTATGAGTACAAAAAGAGTGTCCATCACAAAATAAGAGTGCATATAAAGATAATTCATAAAAGTATCCTAAAATGATTCAAAAAGGAAGTACATTTATTAATATACTTTTTAAAAGCTTCATAAAAGGATCTAGAAGATATTGGAGGATATTGGAGTAGATAACACTGAACAACGAGAGAGATGACCTATTATTTTATAATGTTGTATTGTAGATGTATTACTTTGATCTTGTCTAAAAGTATTACCTGTGTAGGAAAAGTGAAGCTGAATTCAACAACTGTAATTGAATTATTTCTAAATATATTTTGTAGCCCTAAGAAAGACTTCTTTTCATCTATTTTTTATTTTGGGGACCATAGGAGAGGGCTTACTGATTTTTGATAGTAGAACGACTTTTGTCAAAATACTAACAGTGAAATGAAAGAAACTTGTAGCTGAAGAAGTACATGGAGAACGGGCCAAGCAGCCTATGGAAAGACACAGACAGATCATCTGGTTAAGTGAAGGGGACTAAACCTGGGAGATTCATGGGCATTGAGCAATTTGCTTTATGCAGATAATAATCGCCACACTGCTTATTCCTGCTTCCCTAATTAACTTTCTCTGTATCACTGCTCTTTTTTTAGTTCATCTATCCTAATGAAATATCCATCTCCTGTCTTTCATTTCTGCTTTACATTTCAGACATTTTAGGGGATTTCCCAGCTGGACACACTCAGTAGCCAGAGGCCTACTTCGCTTCCAAGTTAGACTCCATGCAATTTCCCCCATTAGGCGTTTGTTTCATTGTCTACATGAGAGCAATAAAACTATCAGCTACCTCAATCAAACACATCAGCTGGAAACATCTTCTTGCTGGGAGTGAATAGACTGGTTTCAAAAAAATAAAAAGAAAGTAAAAGAAAAACAAACAAAATTGCTTCCTTGGATTGTGTTGCTAAAACAATCTATATCCTTTTGAACATTTGATATCTGTGTTTTTATGCAATTTAGTGTTGTGTTTTTATGCAATTCAGAGAACTGATACTATTATAAGTCTGTTTAAACAAGTGAAAGCTTGGAACTGGACATATGATTTATAAGTAGATTTTTAGTTATAGAAATCAGTATTTCCTTCTATCCATATCATGTTTGATCAATAACTGGTTTTCATTTTCTCTTATGTATTTAGAGGTTTATATCTCTACCTAAGATCTCCTCCCAATCGTTAATAGGGGGTTCACGGAGTAGCATATCAAATTTGAGGTGAAGGCATAGGTTAAAATGTGAGAGCAATCAGAAAGCTGATTCCCACATGAAACAAACATCACTGATATGTCTGTATATGTATATATGAGTGTATGTGACATTTATTTGACATGGAGTGGGGTTTTATATCCCTGCTTGCTTCAAAGCCTTCATTACATTCCTGCAAATGGCTCAGATGGATCACTGGTGATAAGATGGAAGGTGGTTGAAGCTTAGATTACTTACAACACTGGGATGTTTTCATTATATCATATTATAGATTGTGATTAATAGAAATCAGCAAAGATTTCTTTATTTCTGAATAACAATCATTATTTTTCAACAATAATAATAATTACTTTAGTTATTAAAGTACTAGTTTTTCCGAGGAATAGCATACATTTGTCAGGCATGGTCATCTTATTTTCTGAGCTTAGCAGGTCATTATGTATATGTCAAGACAAATTTAATGAAGGATGTCTGCTTCTGTTTGTAAGTATAAATATCATGCAAAACTGTTCAAAAGCAAATTAGCCTGCAACCTTTCAGTTTGTAGATATGGCCCTTTCTCCAGGAACATTTAGCTTTTTTCAGATCAGAGTCAAGAAATAACTGTTTTTGTGACACAAAAGAGGCTTTAATTTCTTTGTACATCCACAATAGCATATCACTTTGACACTGGACATCAGTTTGACGTTAGACTCATTAAACATCAATGCAACATTAAAACAACAATAAATTAAAGGTCAGTTTGAAGCAGAAATACATTTAAGATGGGACATTAGGCTTGTATTTTATGTTGCGGTGTAGGTCTCCCCCAGCATCTCCCCAACTTTTCTAATGCTTAATCACTGGAAGAGTGAAGCTTTGGTCATTCAGTAAAAGGACAGATAAGCTTATTCTGAGCAGTTTAATATAGATATTGAGACTTCACAAGGATAAGGGCAGAGCATTCATAGCTGAGCTTCCAAACAATACCATTCTAGTAAACACCAAATTCCTCCACTTCTTCGCTGTCTTCATACCTATATACCTGTTTTCTAGGCAATAACAATAGTATGTCTCAAAATTATGTGTGAGGCCAAGTTGTATGTGTATTTGGAATTTTGTGTACATTAAGAAGTTATGCAATTTCCTCACAAATTAGTTCCCTGTGAGTTTATCTCTGCATAAATAAAATATTCCTCTACTTTTAATCAATGTTTTATTATGCAAACTATATAGCCTCTGTAGGGATAAAAACACTTAATTTTTCTGGATAAGAAAAAATTAAATGTTAGGAATACATAATTATAAATATTATGAAGTCATATAACTAATAAATTTATTTGATCCTTTTCATGGGTAGTTGTATTGAGAAACAAAATCTGCCACCTAACTTGTTCAAAAGATAGCTCTTGGTTTTGTATAAAATTAGTTTTTTAAGCACAAATAATTCATGCATAAATCTTTACAGATCCAGCCTCTTGGAGAGGTTTATGGTTTGATTAGAGGATGGTGGGGTTCTGTTTTATTTTTGTCTTTTAGCTGGAGGCATAAAACATCATTTTCTGCTTGTAAAGAGTACTTAGAATTCAATATTCAAAACATATCCAGGCACACACTTCCTGCTGCCTTGCTAACCTATTTTCCAGGGTCATTTTCTTTCAAGTGCAGTTAAAATTTTTCTCTGTCGAACTGAAGTATGTAGCAGAGGCTCTTGGGATTTCACTTCCCCGTTCCAGACTTTTATCTAGAGCAGGTAGCCTAAGTGAATTTTCTGTCTTGTGAAACTCCTGCAGTGAGACCGCAGAGGAGAAAACGGAGCTAAGTGCTGACATATGAGCCACAAGTTCTTGTATTGAGAATCAGAGTGGTAGTATAAATATACTATTTATATAGTATAAAATGTGTATATATATATATATATATATACACACACACATATAATGTAAATATATGCAAATATATATACATTATATATATGTAAATATATATACAGTATATGTGTAAATATATATACACGTTATATATGTGTGTGTAAATATATATACATATATAATTAAATATTATATATACCCAATATATATGTATATATGTATATATGTATGTATATATATATGTATATATATGTATATATATGTATATATATGTATATATAATTTGCTGGTCTTAAAGGATCTGCCTTTCAAGTCTGAGGTATTTGGCCCTACATTTCTTGTTTATTGTTTCACTACAAAGTGTGATCAGCACAAACACATGTCAGATACTCTACTCCCATTCTCTTTATGTAATAAAATATAAATTCTATTTATTTGAGGTCAGTACAGGGGGGTGAGTTTAATGGAGAAGGTCCTCAGTCCTCTTTCCTTCTGCTCCAAGTTCTTCCTGGTTTATCTCCATAAGGTAATGAAATAAGCCTAAATTTCTGCTCCTTTCATGTAGTTTCAAATAAATATATTATTTGTGGGTATTTTGAGTTTCTAGCCATGTAAGAGCAGAATGACAGGAAGGTAGGGTGATTTTTTGTTTTTCAGATTGAATTCAACGGCATCTGATTGCTCTGCTCTGATTTTTTGCCTTGCTTTACATTGCTTCTATGGTGTTTGAATTTTTTTTAAATGGCTGTCAGTGCTGAAATAAAAAAAAAAAATATTAGCTACCGTTGCATACATAGATGACCTGGAGATAGATAGTATTCCCTTATTAAATAACTACCAAATCTTTTGGAGTGGAGCCATTGTCCTTATGTTAGTAAATGCAGACTCCCTCAGATAGGAATGATTCGTCCCTTGAACCCAGTCCTTTTCTCCCATTCATTATCCTATCGCTTGAGCTACCTTCCATGTTACCACATGCTCACTGAAGTCCTCCAGTTCTGCTGACCATCCTGTAGAAGGAATGCGGGCCAACCTTCTCTCAGGCCCCTGTTCCTGGGATTCCAACTGTACATGACTCTGGGTCCCTGGTTCCAGGCTGGGACACCACTGCTCACCCTGCCAGCCTTGCTCCAGGACTCAGAGCTGCTAATTTGTTCCTCCCTAAACCGAGGTGAACAGAATGAGGATAAATAATAAAGAGACTCCAGGTAAGCTCAACATGCAGGCAGTTGGGGGGGGGGGTCTCAGCTGTAGGAGATAGAAGAGCACCAAGCTTTGGGCTCACCTCTCAGTTATTCACACAAACACGGGCAAAAGCCATCACAGTAATACAAGATTCAGCTGGTATCCAAGATCCATTAGTACATTGTGGAATAAACAATTTGATCTCAACTATCTTAACTTCTTCCTAATAGGCCATCACCCCTCAGTGCAGCCTTTCTCTTCCATGCTCACAGAGCTGAACTAGGCCATTACTCCCCTCTGGTTCTCAACGGATGAGCAGAGATGTTACAAATTTCCTCTCCACTCTTGTGACTTATTGGGGGCTATGTGCAGAGCAGGGCGAGGTTGATGCTGAGGCGGTATTCAGACCCAGCAAGTTTGGCTTCGGTTCCATCTGCCAGGTGAGCCTGAGGGAGTGACTGTGCTGGGGACACTTGAGGGACACTTGAGATCTCAAGGGCAGCAAGGGCAGCTGAGACGGTCCTGTGACAGCATTTGAAAGCGAAGCTGATATTGACAGCATTTTTTGTCCAACACATTCAAACAACTGTGGGAGAATCCTGTTAACTCAAATTTACTAAGGAGTTGAGATTCAAAATCTCATCTAATGCGGGCCGGGGATATAGCTCAGTGGTTCCGGCGCCTGTCTTGCAAGCTCAAGGGCCCGGGTTCAATCCCCGGTAACCACATACCATACTGGGTGTGGAGACTCATGCCCAGCAGCAACCAGTACCACATACCACAGTGCCGAGCGTGGTGGCTCACGCCTGTAATCCCAGCACTCGGGAGGCAGAGGCAGGAGGATTGCTGTGATGTGGTTTGAGGCTGAGCTCGGGGCCTGCCTGAACTACAAAGTGAGACCCTGCCTCAAAAAACCTTAAAAAAAAAAATCTCATCTAATGTGAGAAAGCTGGTAAATGGTGGTCGTCGTGAGTTTTGAATATGCATCTCTATATTATCATGTTTCTGTAGTGGTTTAAAAACTTTTTCATCTTCTAAAAAACTCAATGAAATGCAGATACCTCTAGGGATGAAGCCCTTAGGGAAATAAATGTCACTCTTCTGAGACACTGAAGCTTACAATGTGCCTGCCACGTTCTGTGGTAGTTCACACAGGTTATTTCACTTACCTCTGCAGCCTCCCAGTTGGAAAGAAATATGTCATCACCACTTTATAAAATAAAGCCCCTGTTCCATGGCTTTCAGTAAAGCATCCAAGATCACTGAACCAATAAATCACTGAGGCAAGATTTATATGCACAGGGATAATTCCTCAAATGGCTAGGTTGTTTACTTCACCATTACAAATATTGGTGTAAATGTTTATAAAAAATGAAGACATAGTGTAACCAGAGATAAAACACAAGGCAGTTCTGCCCTGGTTCAGTTCCTGCCAGTGAGTGAGATCACAGGCAGCTAAATCTCTGCTGTGAGGCCCCCAGTTTCAACTCTACAATTGTGGAAGATGCACCTCCTGTGAGATGGCATGTAATGAGTGCTATCGCCTCAGAGAGCTACGGCCTGTCCTGAGGCTCCAGAGCACCTGTTATTGAAGAGAACAGACTCCCAAGGACCATCTCAACCTGAACAAGTTATTGGTTCCCTCATCTAAAAACTCTACACCAACTAGTATACATCTATGACACCTGCATTTAATGTGGTGCTCCACATTCAACTCGGTCTTTTCAAGAGCAGAGTTGCAGGAATTAACACCAAAATACTACTTGTAGGAAAATCTACTTGGAACAGTGAGGGAGAGTATGGTATAGTTCATGGAAAAGGCTTTGATATGTGGTATATAATGTAGGTGAGTTCAGTTCTGTGAACCAGGGCCTGTCAAATGTCATGGCATCTCCTTGTCTGTGGTATTGTGACCATAGTTCTCTTAGTCATTGCCTGTGGATTTTAGATCTTCACGATGCTTTTCCCCTTTTCTTCTTCCTCTCAGTTAATGAATCTCAATATGCACAATAGTTGATTTGCAAAGTTTTGATTCTTAGCTCAGCATGATGATGTACAGCTTCACTTGCAGCCCTTGAGAGCATGAGATGGAGAGATCTCTTCCAGTTCAAGGCTAGAGTGGGCCACAGAGTGAGTTAAAGCCCAGTCTGGAGTATATAAAAGGCTGTAGTCTCAAAAAACTATACACATACAATATTATATTATCTTGCATTTATTATATTATATTTTCTATATTATATACATATAATAAAGTTATAAAGATGATATATGAAACAATTATGATGGTATGTGCTTAAATCTCCTTTACTTCACAATCAAAGAGTATTTCTTACTGTATATCTGTTATTTTTTTCTGAAGAACTAGTTGTATTTCTATATTTCATATAGAAAAATATTTTTAAAATGTAAATCATGATACATTTTATATACACACATCACAATCACACTGAACATTCAGAATTTGTACCAGTATATGACACAATTTACTTCTCACTCCCCTACCCAACCTAACCCCCTATATACATAAGCTTTGTTTCCCTTTTTTTAATCATCACTTTTTTCTTTCCCTTGTATTTTGTTTTTTAAAATGGACTATTACTCTGCCATAAAGAATGATAAATTTGAGTCATTTATACTAAAACAGACATATATTATGGACATGCACATAAGAAAAATAAATAGGTCACATGTGTGTAAATATCATATCTTTTCTCTGGTATGAAAACTGAAGATGTATATGAGTTCTAGAATGTATGATAGATAATGTAAAATAGAAAAAAATTATCATATAATATATCCAAATTTTAAGCAAGCTTCCAAAAACATTTGTTAAAACCTAAAGGAAATGCATTCTCTTCAGGGGAAAAATAGTTATTTTCCCAATTATTAAGCTAAAATTATGACTTACAATTATGTTATTTGAGTTTAGTTTCATTAAGATTGAACACTGGAATACATGAGTGTGTGCATACTCAGTGCTTTCAATGAAACCTTAAAATATAATGAGGAAGAAATGGAATTTTGAAAAAATATACAGATTTAGAATTTAGAATGCTACATGAGTGACAGTAATTAGCTTCTTCTCTCTAGAATGGATCTAGAGTGAAATAGAAATATAAATAGGTAGATACTTCTGTGATATATAATAAAATGGAAAAGTTTATATCAGGATGCTACACAAACATGTAAGTATGCACCTAAAATATTGGAGAAATTGGCAGAGTTATATGGATTGTCACCAGTATAATTTCATATGGTCAGATAGAGATAGAAGAGAAAAACAGAGATCAATGTAAGTAGTTCAATGATGAGCTAATAAAAAATACAAAAAACTAAAATAAGGGCAAAAAAATTTAATTCACTCACTGAACACCTTGAGAAGTAGAAGTTTTACTAATTTAGTAATACATATATATTGATCTGAAATACCTTATTAGGAAATACAGTAACATTTTGTTGGACATTTCCAATAAACTATGGTTAAAATTTCATAGGGGTTGGCATTGACATGGAAGTTCCAACAAGTTAAAGCCTTGGTTTGTTTATAAAACAATCTCTTTAATCTGTTAAATGATTCTACTTAAAAAAAAAAAAAAAGATTAAAGAAGTTGAGTGTGGTGCTCACACCTGTAATCCCAGCTTGTGGAGTCAGAGGCAGGAGGATTGCTATGACTTTGAGGCTCAGGTGGGCTACATAGTGAGCTCATGGCCAGCCTGAACTGCAAAGGAAAACCTTATCTCAAAAATCTAAAAACAAACAAACAAAAGACTAATGGAAATGTAATGAGTAATACATTATGAATTTAAATATATGCCAGAACTGTCTTTTAAAACAAAAATGGATGGGCTTTCCTTTGGTAGACCTTGGAAAACACAGACTTTAGGTTAAGCTCTTAATTTTCTTAATTAAAACATTAAATTTAAATGCAAGTAATACAATGAGCTATTACACACTCATACATTCACACACATACATACACATAGGTATTGAATGTTAAAGCTTTGAATTACCAGGAAGTTGGATTTCAATAGTCGCTAAAAATCATCTGCATTATGACTGCAGTCTTTGTTCATGTAGAATCATTGATTTGTTACAACGATGCTGAGAAGTTCAAGTGTTACCTATATGAGTAAGATAATTTCTGTAAACTTCAGGAATTTTCTCTGCTTTGTGTATATTTGCCTGTCAGGAAATGTATATAAGATGTATTTTGTAACTATTTTCTTCACAAACATTAAATATCTAGTAATATTAGGAATAATGCAATGAATCTGGACTTAACTGAAAAAAAAAGACTGTAAAAGCATTCAAAAAAGAGTTGTAGGGATTCAAGGAAAACTGACCTCCAAATTAAAAAGTTTTAAATGTTCAAATACTGAAATACAATTAAAAAAAAAAAAAAAAGCTTTAAACTGTTGTTGAGACCTGACAGTCAATTGGGGGTATTTTTTCTCATGTATCCTTATCACCCCTTTGCTAGAATCATTGAAGTACTTTTTGGTGTTTGATATGTAAAAATATTTCATTTTCCTACTCCCACTTCTCTCTTCCTACCTCCCCATGTTAGATGGAACATTCTGTATCACAGTTAGCGTCAGGGTTCGTGACCATAGCAATGTAAGATGATATCATGGTGACATGACTGAGCAGAGACACTATGCATTAAAATCATTCCAAGTCAGTTACCTTACACTTGCAAGTAGAGTGCAAGAATAAACTTCTTGTCATGACCCGTGATACCTAAGAATGTGTGTTCTCCCCAGGTTTTGGGTAACAAGGAGTTCTCTAGATATATTGTCTGACAATTCGGCCTTTATCTGAGTATTTTGTTTTTTTCCTAGGTTCGTACTTATCACTTATAATAGGAACTATTTTAATCTGTTTCTAAGAGCCAAACAGTTTGTTAAATATTGAAATAATAGGGAAGTGACATCAAATGCTTAAAAAGTTATTTCCTTGGTTTTACTATAGGAAACTCAGCTTCTGACATTTTCAGGTAGATCTACATAATAACGTAATCACTAACCTAGTGTATTATGAATATAACGTTAAACAGAGCGTCTATCAAGTTTGATCACAACAAAATCATTGCAGCCATTGAGGAATCTTGAATAAAAGAAGAAAAATTCTAAATATTCTGATATTGTTGCACACAAGCATTTTTCAAAGACTGTTGAAAACAAGTTCGAAATGGATAGATGCTGAAACTGGCCTCAGCCCATTATTGAAAGCGAGTGACTCAAAATGTTGATTTTTCTGTCACAGGGGAATGTCACCACTTGTAAAGAAAATGATATTGACTTAAAGCAAATGACTCAGAGGCCACATCCAAAGCCTTGCTGTGGTGAAGTGCAAGCTTGATGGAGAGAGGCTTATCTTCTTAGGAAGCTGAGTTTGACTTCATGTACTAGAGAGTTATAATCTGTATCTTAGACAGGTACTGACATTATTGATTCCTATATTAAATCCTGAATCTCACATCACACTGAGAGATAAATATGATTATTATTTTTGGCACTTTTAAATAAGAAAAAACAACTCTCCTGAAAATTCCAAGTAAATTTTCTGAAAGTTATACAGTTATTAAGTAATAGAGGTATATTCAATTTTATATAGTATTGTCCCAGATTTTCTCTACTCTTAAGCATTTCGTTATTCTGTTTGCCATTTTAAGGACTAAAGATTCTTTTAAAAATCAAATAAGGTAGGCTAAGTATTTTACTCTTAGATTGTAATAGTGATTTGATAAGTCATACTGAGTTTATATGAACTTAAGAGTATAAGAGAAAGGATGGGTGCTGTAGGACAAGAAATGCCAAATAAATTCTATAATAATTAAGATAACTGTTAATTGCTATTCTCTGTGTATATATTTTATGTGAGACTGCTGATGCCATGCAAACCTCCCTTTCTGATGTTAATTACTGAAGAAAAGTATTTTTCACACCTGGGAACAATGAGAAAGTTGTGGTCTTGCAGACAGACAAGTACAGACCAAATGGACATAGATGTTGTGTATTTACTGCCAGCCACTTTATATAGACAGAGAAAGAGCTTTATTTTTCTTATTACCATTGTAATAGTGCAGCACTGTTACAAAATACTAAAAATGAATCTGCCCAAACTCTTAAAATTTTATTGTTCAATATTTTCATATATTTGTAGAAAAATAACTAGACCTTTTCATTTAATAAAGTATCAGTTTCCTGAATGTCTATATTTTGTCTAAAATGCAGCTGACTTTTTAGAGAGATTAAGTGACTTATTTAGGTTATATCTTGTGTACAAGCAACGCTTTCAATCAGAGTGATTTCATTACCTCAGTCCATTCCCAGTTGTCACAATGACACCTTCTCAGCTCTCATATTGGAGGCTAGAGATGCAGTGTTAAGCTAAACAAAGACTGTCTTCGTGGAGCTTATTATCCAGGTTGAATAGAAAGGAAAGACATGTTTTGTATGTTAGGTGCTCACAAAGAATCCAAGGAAAATCGTACAGGGTAGGAGGTAAGGAAGTGATGTGGGAAGTGGCTGTTATATATATGAAAGTCAGTACTCACTGAGCCTTATGAAAGTCCTAGGAATATCCTGTAAAGGCCAAGGTCTTCCCCATCCAGGAAAACTGTGTCCACACCACAGCTTTCTAGCCTAAAACAAAACAAAACAAAAAGTCTAAGTAATTAAATGTTGTTGGATTGTTAATTGTAATCAATATTTTTCCTGATGATAGGTACAAGTGTATAGATTCTAATTTATAGAGAATGACAGGCTTATCAGCAATCATAGACTAACAAATGATTCAAATGCATCATAAAACATTTTTCAAAATTACAAGGAAATAGATACATGATAAACAGAAAATAGTAATTAATGCTTTTACAACCGAGAAAAAATGTTTGAAAAGATAGTGTCCAAACCTAATTTATATTTTCAAAAGATATTTCTATAAAGACCCACTAGCAATGTAAGCTAAAATACCTTCATTTCCCCTAGAAGAGATAGACACATAGGTAACAGATAGACTGAAAACATTCTTTTTAACTGAGTTAAGTCCCACTCTGACTGCTTCTTCCCAGAACAGACTTGATCATATATAAAAGGAAGCAATACCAGAGTTACTGAGAACATGAAGAAAATGATTACTGTAACATTTTTATCACAGAACATAGTAGAGGAAGAACCCAAATTATTCACCATTCTAATTGCAGAATACGTAGTGATATATTCTCCCAATCACAAATTTGGGTATAAAATTCAGTGCCGAATTTTCTAGTTAAGATACAGCCACATTTCAAAATGTAGAGTACAAAAGAGTATGCTATTATCCCACTTTATGAAAGTAATCATGTATTCCATGATTCATAGCCATAATAATGTTATATTTTGCTATTTAACTAGCTCAAGTTTTTTGACTCATTATCATAATACATTAATGCAAAAACAAAGTGAGGCAAATAACTAACAGTATTTGAGTGGAAAGATTCATGTGATATACAACATTCATAATGATTTATAATTGTCTTCAAGACATCCTCCAAACCCTGTCCCTGCCCTTTTTAGAGTCTGGTAATTAATCACTTTCCTTTGCAATTGAAAATCAAAGACTATTTATCCTTCCAACCTCCAAATCAGCACTTGTTGATGACCTTTGTGTCATGCCTCTCTCTTTCCATTCTTCCCAACTTCTGTTAACTATTGTCTATCTCTCGTCTTCTGTTAAATCAAGGTTTTGTATCATGTATGAGGAAGATCATGTGATATTTGCTTTCTGTGTGTGATATGTTTAGCTTAACAGGATAAAGTCTGAGCTTAGGCCTCAGGCCTATTGTTACAGACAATAGGATGCCACCGTTTTTATGGCTTTATGGCACTTTATTGGGTAATATGTTCCATTTATAATCCATTCATTTCTTGATAGACACAAATTGCTTCCTTTTTCAGCTATTATAAATAGTACTGCAATAAATATACAACTCCAAAAGTTTCCTTATCACAATGATTTCATTTTTTTTTTTTTTTGTAACTTTTCTTTACTTGTATTCCCTGAAGTGAGATTGGTGGATCAAATGGTCATTCTACTTTTCTGAGTTTGTGAGGAAGCTCCATCCTGTTCTCAGAATGGCTGCACCAACAAGGTGTCATTCTTACTGGAGTCAGGTGATGTCACACTGTGCTTTTGATTTTAATTTTCCTGATGATTAGTAAGTTGAGTTAAAAAGATCCAAACCTCTTGGTCATTTGTATGTTTTCTTTTGAGAAATGTTTACCTAGGTCTAATGCTCATCTCAAAAATCAAACTATGTGATGGTTTTTGGCTATTATAAATAATGCTGCAATATATATTGTTGTTATTTTGTAGAGTTTTGTCCTTATTTTATTTTGATAATAATGGGTTTGCATTTCTTAAATATTCCAGAAATTAACTAATTGACAGGCATCAGTGAATAGTTTCTTCCTCCTGTAGACTGTATTTTCCCTATAATTGTTCGCTATACAGAAGATCATGAGTGTGAGATTGTCCCAAATGTGGAATTCTAAATGCTGGAAATACAACAATGCTAAAAGACATTAACACCACAATGGTAGACCACATATTGATAATACTGTTATTTATTATGGATGGTGAAATAAAATGAAATATCTAGTCCATATTTTAAAAGCATTCTTCAAAGCTATATACAGTTTTTCAAAAACAGGCTTGTAAAACCTTTTTAAAATATATATTGCATTGAAATTGATTTCTTTTGGCTCCCCTAAGCACTGATACACTGATTGGTACAACTTGTGCACGATGCTCTTTACTTTCACATTCTTATTAATCTGGGCTGGGTAAAATCTGTACATGCTCCGTGGCCTTTGATTCCTTTTGATTCTCCTTCATACGCATGAAGTTGCCACAGTAATGAAACATGAAAGCCAGAAGTAAGTTACTTATCTGGCTTTATATGCCTAACTTAAAAGCGTTACGTTACTATCTATAGCTAGTAGCTAATTAATTGTCCAGACTTTTCACCATCCAGATCTAAATGTGGAAGAACTGGTAGCAATAAAGGACACCAGAAGAACATATCTGATTTTGTCCATAATTTCTCATTAGTTTTTTCTAAATTTCACTGCGGATTTAATGACACACTTAAGAAAGATTTTATCTTTTAGTGATTTCCAATCAAAGAGACCTATTTTTTCAGTTCTCAGCAGGCCAAGTTTGTATGTGACAGATAGTTGTGTACTCCACAGTCTTTTTTCCTGAATATGTTATTCCAAAACTTGTAATGTCTCGGGGTACCTAGCCAGTTTTCCTTTCTCTCTGATGTACAGAAAGATGTTAAAGACTCTGAAACACTTCATCTTCTGCACTCACTCGGGAGCTTTAGAAGACAGCCTTGAAGTGTGGCCAATTTTATTTTCTGATGCAGACTCCTGCAGGCCGGGAACCAGGTCAAACTCCGTTGACCTTCTGTGAAGAATTTCTTCTGGTGATCAGATAGGAAAGGCTTTTGATGGCTGTTCTGTGAGTTAGAAGTCCAGCAAGTGTAAGTCAACCCTGCTTGTGGTATTTGCTATGTGGCATAAGAGATGAATTTATATAAGATTATTGTACAATAAAATTCCCAACAGTATATAATGCAATCAATAAAAATGTGGAAACTGTCGTTCTTGAGAAAAGCTTTCAGAGAGTCAGATTCTTTGAATGTTAAAATGTACTTTGAAATTCCTGTATTTTAGGCGAAATTAGAACTGTAACTCAATGCAAAAATGTCAGACCTATCTTCAGACTTCATTGAATGCTATAATGCAGAAGTGTTAGTTTTGTGCACACTTACATTATTTAGGATAGCTATTTAGGCCAATAAGCATTAATAAATGGAAGAAACAAAGCCAAGGAAAATTTAGCTTGAATATAAAAAATTTATAAGACTAAATTATTGGCTTTATAATTGCTTCCCAGAAGATGTGAAAAAATTCTACTCCTAGGGTCATATAAGAAAGCTGATGTGAACTAAATTCTTAGGCTGTGGATTGGGCTAGCGAGTAAGTTTTGGCATTTCCAAGAGTGCTGGTTGCACATCGAATATCACAATTATCACTTTGGAAAGTCCAGACAAGGGCAGAACTCTTCATAATCTTCACAGGAATTATGTTGTTGCTATTATTATCTTTCATTTGAAACTAATGAAAAGAGGCACAGTATACAGACATTCAGCAAAGGGATACAGCATCCTTTTCTACTATTCTCCTTATTAACTATGAATTTCCTTCTCCCAACTCACATTGACCCTCTGTACAAGTCCCGAGAAGCTAAAGTTTCTGGGTTCTGATTTTCTCTACACTGCCAACAGCAGACTATCCAGACAGCAGCTCTGCCTGAATCGGAGACCTGCACAAAGTTACTTCCTCTTCTTAGAGTTCAAACACAGCAAAGCTGGAAGCACTTTGGGCTCTATGTAAATTATGTTAGCTCGGAGAAGAAAGACAGAAATTGAGTTGTACAAGAGGGGTTGGAGTCATAGGATGCTAAGTTGGGTGTTTCTGCCGCTGAAGAACTGGACGCGTGCAAGTATCTGCAGATCACAGAAGCAGACTCCTGAATAATTCATCTGTGCCCCACAGTCTACTGAGGCCGTAGACTTATTTATCAACATACATTATACTGTGATTGATTACAGTCCTTACAGAGGCATTTCATTAACAGTGAGGATTGTCTGTTTGCATATGCTTTGTTTCTTTGAGAGTTTCCTTTTATTTGAACAGAAATTTATAGTGGAAATGAAATGAAAGGAAATGGCCTAACAATTCTGACTCATTCTGAGATCAGGAAGGCAATTGCCAATACTTTCCTCTAGATACACAGACTGTTCAATCATTTTATTCCATTAATAGCACTGTGATCTGAAAGAGAGATAAAAATCACTCTAGGAAAATATTCTTCCTGCAAATATCTTTACCTGCCTATTTAGTACTGTTGCAGATAGATTATCTGCAATTTCAAATAAATTTCCCCATGGTACCTGGGTTTCAGATATGCTTAAAATATCTATGTGACTAAGAAAATTGTTTAACTGCTCCATAAAGTAGTTCCTAACTGTATTAATTCGAAAGATGTGAGATTCAGTAGTACACAGGGAATCCTGAGTCTGACACAGTAAATCAGCTTGTTCTCAGAGTCCTGAGAACAGAAGTCACCTGAAGAATCATTCCATCCCTATGAGGCTTATGGATCATATTACAGTAGCAAATTCAAATACTGGATTAGAGGTGATTAAAACACACGGTGTGGAGGGTCTGTAGTTTATCTTGAATCATGGTTTGTAAATTGTAATCTTTCTCACAAGAATAACACTGATTTATGTAAAACTTGATTTTTAATCAAAACCCAAATATAAAGAAAATTTTCTGTTATAGGAAAAGACATACAAACTTTGGAGTATTCGTAATACCCTTCTGTGATTGTGGATAATGACATGCTAGTTTGAATTTTGTAGGCTGCAGAGAAATGAATTACAAAAATTTAGAAAAGAGAATTTTCCAGATGGCAGAGATGCACGTCCAAAGAGTCTCTCCAGAAAGTTGCTGGGCAGAGCACTTTGACAATTGTAGAAGTGAGCAAGTACACATAAAGAGTTTATTTGTTTTGTAGTTGCAAAGAAGCCCTCAAAGAGGTAGTGAATTTACCAAAATGAATGGAAAAATCCAGATATGATGGTACATACTCAGAATTCTAACATGCAGGTGGCTGTGTTAGGAAGACAACTGCTTCCAACAAGACCCTTTCTCATTAAAACAAAACCAAACAGAAAAAGAAATTAGGCTAAAGCCACTTCCTTTTTTTTTAAAGGAAATACTTTGGTGGAATAGTTTAGCTACTTTTTATTTGTATAATATTGATTTTCATTGTACTGATTGCTACATTTTTTAATGTTCAAATTATTTTTATTCTTAGACTGAACTTCTTTTTGGTTGCTTGTTGAATAAACCAATTGTCTAAGAATTTATGTGCAATTTGTTTGACCATGAAAAAAAAATTCGCCACCTGTCCCTTTAGTACTATTTCTACAGTTATATTTAAGAATTTTTTCTTTAATATTACAATGAAAATATTTAAACATTGCAAATCTAAATATTTTCTGTAATTTTAGAATAAATTTTACTCTATCCCTGAGAGTCTATTCTGCTTTCTATAATTCCATATTAGTATTTCCTTCTTGAGGTCCAAGAGCTCACCTTTTCACTTATATTTATTTCTTCAGTGATTTATCAGTTGATGGAGACAAAAATAATAAAAAATAATGTATCTCAGTTTGAGCTATTGTAACAGATTTTCATATTCTTGACAATTTAAACAGCATAATTTTATTTCTTATAGCTCAAGAGGTTTGAAAATCCAAGATCAAATCAAACATTGTCTCCTCATTGCTTAAGGAAAGAAGGAACCACAAAGATAGAGGGAGAAGAGAAAGAAGGGAAATGTTTTTTGTTTTTTTTTTTTTAATAATTTCTTTAAGAGCAGTTTCATTCAAGAGGACCTACTGTTATTGCCCAATTATTTCTCAGAGTCCTGACATCCAGTTGCCATCTCATTAAGGAGGTGGACTTGAGGAAATGAACATTCAAGATATACAAACATTCAGTCCCTCAGATTACCATACTAGCCATGCTTTGGGGCCTTTCATCCACTGAAATAAAAGTAACTAAGGTGAAATTCAGCACTTACCAATTCTTTCTCTTACTTTACATTCTATATAAAGCTTCAAGCCAAGGATATATAGTATGTTCTAGTAGATGTTGCTGTGTGTCACAGAATAAGGAGATATGGACCCATATATATGAATCTGAGATGTGCACTAATATTCCTACTCATAAATTATTTCTCGAGAATATTGGAAGGTCAAGTGACAACAGTTATGTAAATTAACATTTATGTAAATTAGAAGAGCTTGTGCATGAGGTACTAAAGAAAGGTATTTTAATTATCATGATTTTAGAACAAAATGTTAAGTTTTTGACATTCAGTTACCTTTGTAAAGAGTTTACATTTAAAGTTGCTCCATCTTATTTGGCACCTAAACTCACCACAGATGCTTTATGATTTTCTGGTTTTAATTAATGTCAACCCCCAGGTTGCAGTGAGAGTTGTCTTATTTCCCTGCCAGAGCGCAGACTGAGAGAATTATGCTGGCAATGAAGAAATGATGTTTTCCATTAAGGTTCAAAGTTAAGTTTCAAACTTTCCTAGAATCTGTGTCTGTTAATGTGCTACATTTAAAGTTCTCTTTGCTAAAATTTATTCTAATCATAAAAATGTATTTAATATTTCAGTTAAAATGGATGACATTGATATTATTAATATATCATTTGGTCAACAACATTACTATTGTATTCACATATTAACTTGAATAGCAAGTTTTCTTTCCTATTTCCTATTTAAAGAAGAAATGAATCGAAGCTAATTATTTACATGACCCTGTGTGGTCTAAAAGTTAAATTGCATTTACCTTCAACATGGACCAGATGCTATCTCAGCATATTTTAGAAAACTGACAATTATAAGCTATTGGTGAAAGGGAAAAGATAATTTTTCACTTAGTATCAATATAATTTACATCCAATTTGTTTAAATAATTGATCTAAAGGAGTATACATATGTCTGAAAGGCATAAATGTTTCAAACATTCTTGAAAGAAAACTCTTAAGAAATTTTCGGTTTATTAGAGGAGACTTTAAATTACATAAATTCTGAAAGTGAGGAGATCTAGGGAAAATATGTCAAAAACATAAAGATAAGAAACATGGCCCTCTTAAGATATATTTATACTGACAAAGACAAGTGTTCATTCATTTTATCAATCAATATTTAATACATGTCAGGCATTGATCAAAGCACAGAGATGCAAGGGATAATAGGAAAGAAATGTGACTTCTTTTGTAAAACAAAGAAAATAAAGAGGTCAATGTTCTCATGTTATCCAATAGAAAATATTAAATAATGCGCTAGAGAATGACAGGCAAGGGATATATAAAGACTAATATCTTTAGAAATATAACATTTAAGTGAAAACCTGGAGAAGGATGAAATTTACTAGACCAGTGGAAGTCGGAAAGGTAATGTTCCTGGCAAGAGGAGGGGCAGAACAAGCTTGAGAAAGGCCAGTCTTGGCCAGTTTGGGTGCCAAGGTAAGGACAAAACGTCAACACTTATGCAAAATCCAAGTGAGATCAATGTTCATCTTTAAATTTTTTATTCCAATAAAAGGGTATCCTTATGTTGGTTCAGAATGAAACAGATGTTTTATTTCTCTTTGTATAGTTCTTACCATTTTGGGTATTTCCTTTAGGGCATCTAGCTTCTGACAATAATGAGTAATCCCTCAGAAAATACTAAGGAATAAAGGCAATGGCCCCGGGATTAAAAGAAAAGAATGACTTAAAACAAACAAACAAACAAACAAAAAATAGACACCTAAGGAACACATCACACATCAGCATATGTTCCATTGGTACCAAAAGTACAGGAATATTTGTTTTGCCTGTGTTTGATAATTACTGCTTGAGGTTATGATCATATTTCTATATAAGACATTGTTTTCTATATCCTCATTTGGAAATCTTTCCATGCTTATGTAATTGTAATGTCATAACCTCTGCAGCAGTGATATCAAGTAAACCTTGTAGTAAACCTCAAGGCCTTGTAACTAATTTTAATGTATGAGAAAAGCCTAAAGCATTGAACTATCTCCAAAATGCCTGCACATTTTAAGAATGACTCTGGAATTGCTTGAACCTGCTAGCCCATCACAGTCAGTTCCTGAGAGTTTAGTTTCCTTCTGGAAAATAACTACTGTGAATTTATATAGACAAGTAGGTGAGAAAGTGTGAAATATCTAACAAGCTGAGATGAGAGGACAAAGCAGAAAATTGTAAGTCATTTATATAGAAAATAACACCACTTTGACAAAAGACATATATATATATATATATATATATATATATATATATATATATGATAAGAGAATGCCATGAAAATTAGGGCAAAAGAAATGATGATACAATAATATTTATTAACATAGCATAAGTTACTAAAACTAGATAAAATCTCTTTCTTTGCTATTCTATCCTGGTGATTTATTTTCTTTAATGTCTTACATCAGAAAGACTTTTTGCCATTTTAAGTACCTGTTGACATTTATTCTTTGCCTCCTTACATTTATTTTCAATTCAATGCACCAACTCTTTTTGAATTAGTCATATAAAACAATATTTGCCTTGAACCAATAAAAATGGCAGAAGCTTGCCTGGGAGGAAGCTCAGCAAAGAAGAGGAGGGGAAGGTTTGTCCATAAAAGAGAAGATAAGGTCCAGGCAAGAGTGGCAGGGCTGGCTGGAGGAAGGTCTGAAATGCTGCTGGGGGTTGTGATGATTTCCACTTATAAGGACAAGACGTCATGCACTGTGTGTTTCAGAAAGATGCCATTACCTCCTTGAGACTTCAGCATCACCACTCTAATAATCAACCTGGAGCTGCACTTACTGCATATCAAATGTACAAAACCTCTTCCTCACTCTCATTTACTGCGTATGATTTTAAAAGAAATTCCCCACCAAAATGAGTTTCAAGTAATGTTACTGATGGTTCTTTCTTTACATCCATTTATTGTTTCAACTTTTTTGAAAGAAACAAAAGGGCACCATTTTGTTTTACATTTAGAAGGATGAGACCATATGCTTTGAGCAGAAATGGTATTGCTTCCCCTCCTCAGGAACAAATATTGTGTGTCCACAGACCTTTTCTTGAGAAGGTAGGTCTGTTGTGTCTAAGAAGTTTCAATTCAAACAAAGATTTAGAATCAACTTGTGATCTATCAAAGGCGCTCTGATTTACTGTTGTCTTAAAATCAAAGAAGTGCTCAGAGATTTAGCATGAAAAATATGCTGTTCGTGATTTACCCTAATAGAGTAAAATCAGGGGTTTAGAAATGTCTTCTTTTATTTTTTATTTTTTTTAATTCTGAAAAGTACAGAGAGGCCTGAGGCACCAGTAGATTTCTGGAAACAGCAGATTTCATAAATTTGAACTAAATTGTATCAGGCATGGAGTGCTGCCAAACTCTGACTCATTAGTTCACTGCTTGGCACAGCTCCGTTTCTTATCAACAATAACACATACAGGTGTATTCTAGGGATAGAGAGTGTTCTCACTTCCAAAAGGCTGCTTACACTTTTATTCAATGTAAAATTTACAATTCTTAGGACAAACATAACACAAAAAGGTCTTGTAAGTTATTTACTTATAAGAAGATAACATTTGAAGGAATTTGTGGAATATTGTGTAATTTCTTATAGCTTGGAATGAGTGAAAAAGTATTTTCACAATCTTTTAGTTCACCTAGTCCTGCAGCAATAAAAAATGTATCTCTATTTAAAAAGTAAAATGATAGAAAAAGCTGAAAGCATCCACCATGCTAAACCTTGATGGTGAGCGTGCCCAGCATTGAGCACAGATGTCCCCTGCAGCTTTACTGTTGTTGCTATTTCCTGTGGCCTTTGCAAAGCCTTAAAAGCATAAAGTTCCTGATATTTTTTATAATGATATTTTCCTCCTTTGGATTATAACATCCCTCAGTTTTAACCCAATTGAAAATATTTTTTTCCCTTCTTGTATGTTTTGAGCTTTGCCAGCTTTCCAAATAGTGGCCCCTGAGATTAGCCCCTGTATAAAATGAGGTGCTTAGTTCAGAAGGGATCTTCCAGCTTTAACACTTCAGGCTTATTGAATGAAGCAGAATTGTAGAGTGAAATAGAATGGATTCTCTTAGATTTCCTACCTAAGTTATGACTGTTTCTTTAAAACAAGTCAGGAAGTTGCAGCTTTCCTGCTTTTTGCGTTCACAGCTACAAGCATCCACATCCAGAAACTCATTACAGGGATGATAAAGAAGTTAGGAAGTAAGGCCTTGTTCCTCCTTTTGTTAAATCCTAGTGTTTCTTACCCAGAAGAAACGGGGGAATATATATAATTTTAAAGAAAAAATAAATTGTTCCTTTCTCTACCAGAAGTTTGTGTCTGGTAGCTCACATGGCCCAATATAAAAACAATACCAAGATAAAACCCACATGTGATTTTTTGTAAACAAAAGACACAGATGAGCAAAGAGACCATCAGAAGAAATATCATGCTTCCCCTGGAATTTGAAAAACTCTCACCTAAAATAGATAAAGGAAAATATTATATAAAAAAGAATCATATATAGTACATTTTGAATTCATACAGAGGCTAAGTTTTATTTAATCAATGGTCCATGGGAAGCAATTGGTAGGTCATGGGCAGGAGAAAATCACAATTAAAGTTGGCTAAATAAAGTTAATCTGGTTGCAGTCTGTAAATTGGATTAAAAGAAATTATTAATGCTGGAAGTGGAAAGCCATGGAAAGATACAGTCTTCCTGGAGAACTATGAGGGGAGTGAATGAATACCTGTGGTTACAAAGGGAAAAATACTAGTTATTCTATTTGTAGTGGCTTTATTGGCAAATAAAGGATGCATTATTTCTAAATACATTTTTAAATTATTTACAGATTGTTGTTTTCCTTCTGTGATATAACTATAAACATTTATTTTTTTAGGTATTGTATTTGAGAATCATGTGATTTAAAACATTCCTACTTACAAACTGAGCAAGGCCTGGGTCATTACAATGAATATGAAATCCAGCAATTGTTTGTGTTGAATGTTTGTTAAGGACGCCTTAGTGACATCCGTTTTACTAGCGGTGCAGTCAATATGTGACTTTAAAATATGATAGCCTCTTAATTCTAAAATCTTTCACTTGTTATGGAAAACTATATTTCACACTTTTGTTTAACTCAAATTAGGTTTCATTATTAACATATAGAAGGCAAATATTCCTGCCTCTATACGCCAAGATAAGATTTTTATTTTTTAAAAAATGTATGTATCATATGACTTTGCCATTAAGAAGTTCTGCAACCCTAAATCTTAGTCTATTTGCAAGATAGGGACAAAAGTACTGCACAGAGTTTGTATATAGTAAGTATGATAATGTATATGAACTTGTCCACCTACAAACAGGATTAAAAGCTCAAATTCTGTACAGTATATTTTTTATTACTTTCATTGTATAATTTTAAAGTCAATAACATTAGGGTTGTTTGAAAGAAAACTTTTTTTTTTTTTTTTTTTATTTTTTAGGTTTTTTGAGACAGGGTCTCGCTTTGTGGTTCAGGCTGGCCCTCAGCTCAGCCTCAAACTCACATCACAATCTTCCTGCCTCTGCCTCCCGAGTGCTGGGATTACAGGCGTGAGCCACCACGCCCGGCACTGTGGTATGTGGTACTGGTTGCTGCTGGGTGTGGGTCTCCACACCCAGTATTGTTATGTGGTTACCGGGGAATCGAACCCGGGCCCTTGCGCTTGCAAGACAGGCGCGGGAACCACTGAGCTAACTCCCCGGCCCTTGAAAGAAAACTTTTAAGATCGTTTTTCTATAAGCAAATAGAAATCATAGTTCTTTTGTGATCTTTGTGTAATAATGAATCATAAGGCATGAAATGAAAATTTATAGCAACTAGCATTCTATACTATTAGTTTTTAACACTGATATTTTTTTGTATGAAAGACTATGCTGTGTTATGTTTTTAAAAATTCAAATCTTTATTGGTACATTGTATATACACATCACAATAACATTCAACATTGAGAATTTGTACTAGTATATGACACAACTTAATTCTCATTTTTCCTCATTCCTCTACCCGCCCTACAACCCCCACCCTCTATATACATAAGCTTTGTTTGCTTTTTTTTTTTTACTACCATCACATTATTTTTCCCCTCAATACTTACACCTACACCCCATTTTCTTCTAAATATTTTCTATCTCACAATATCTATTGTATATCGTAGAACTATTTTACATCTTCATTTTGCCATACCAGAAAAAAGATACAGTATTTACACAACTATGACTTTTTATTTTACTTTTGAGGATATCCTGAAAGTACATCCATTTCAGTATAATTGACAATTTTATCATTTTTTTTTATGGCAGAGCAATGTTCCATTCTTTGGAACCACATGTTCTTTTTTTTTTTTTTGAGACAGAGTCTCACTTTGTAGTTCAGGCTGGCCCTGAGCTCAGCCTCCAACTAACATCACAGCAATCCTCCTGCCTCTGCCTCCCGAGTGCTGGGATTACAGGCGTGAGCCACCAGGCCCGGCATTGTGGTATGTGTTACTGGTTGCTGCTGGGCATGAGTCTCCACGCCCAGTATGGTATGTGGTTACCGGGGTTCGAACCCGGGTCCTTGCGCTTGCAAGACAGGCGCTGGAATCACTGAGCTAAATCCCTGGCCCAAGAACCACATCTTTATCCAGTCTTCAGTTGATGGACATTTTGTTTCCAAGATATAGCAATCACAAACTGAGCTGCTATAAACATGGGTGCACATATGTCACTGTGATATGAGTCTGTTAATTCTTTTGTGTATATACCTATCAGAGGAATAGCAGGGTCAAATGGGACCTCCAATCCTAGTTTTTCTTTTTTTAGAAATCTCCAAATTTATCTCCATAGTGGTTGTACAAATCTACATTCCAACTAACAGTGGAGAAGGTGGGTTTTTTGTTTGTTTGTTTGTTTTGTTTTGTTTCTCTGCAGCTTCACCAGCATTTGTTGCTAGCTAATTCTGAAATAGCAGCCATTCTTTGTGGAGTGAGGTGAAATCTCCGGGTTGTTTTCATCTGCATCTCTCGAATGACCAGTGATGTTTAACATTTCTTTACATACTTCTTAGCTGCTTTTACTTCTTCCTCTGAAAACTGTCTGTTCATTTCAAATACATATTTTTGAATTGGGTGTTTTGTTATGCTTTTATTGTTCTTTTTAAATAGAATGATAATGATAGGCAGAGTAATGAAGATTTATCAACCTGGGCTGAATTGCTTTAAAAAGATATCAAATTTCATCACAATATTTCATAAAAATTTCTATTTATATACTGAAAATACCATATCAAGTATGCTGTGCCCAAGGAGTAATGTAGACACTGAACTCAGGTGGTCAGCAACATCTACCCATATCCTTCCCACATTAAGCTTGCTGTTGTTATCCTGAGAGCTTGTCTACCTTTTTCATTTCTTAGTATATGTTTATAGTGCACAGTGATTACCTCCATTGTGGGGAGTTGCTACACATAAGTAGCACTGTAAGCATTGTCAGGCATTGTAAGTCTTCTTTTACCATGTCCCCTCCCCAACTGTTCTGCCCTGATCACTTCTTCCATCTTTTTAAGAATAAGATTTTCAAAGGTCACCAACTCTAGGCATTTGCCTTGCCTTCTTGTTCACATAACTAGAAGTGACTGGTGCTATAGATCACGTTAATTCAAGAATTTAGAAGCAAGGTTTTGACCAAAAATCTAAGGATGAAAATGTCTTGAAATTTTTTCACATAGATCCTTTATCAGATCTTACTGTAGATGTTCAGTAAAAGCTATTGTTTGTGTTTTTGCTTTTGTTGTATTTTTACTCCATTCTTAATTACAAATGACAATGTCATACAAAGGTCTTATATTAGAGGCATAAAAACTCAATATAACACACTTTTTTCTCTCTTGACACAGACTGTCCTTATGTTACCCAGGCTGGCTTTGAACTCCTTAGTTAAAAGGCACCTCCTGCCTTAGCCTCTGCAGTAATGGGTCTACACGCATACACCCCCTGCACCTGGCTTATGATACATTTCTTAAGCACCAAAGTAAACTTGCCTATTTATTATAGTCACAACTTGTAATGGCTCCCATTTTGCAATTTAACACATAGACCTGAATATTTGAGGATCTGAAACCTCCAGGCCTTGAGCAGCTGCTTCCCAGGCCTTTGACTGGTAAATAAAAATGTCTTTCTAACATATGTATAAAGATTGCAGAAAAGAACTTCAAAGGACATGGATGAAAAACATACTCAAGTAAAAAATGCTAAGTTTTAAATTTAAATGAATATGTTGATTGATTCCGAAAAGTAGTGATTTTAAAGAAAGTGTTGGCTTCTTTTTGCCTCAGTCTTGTCATTTAAAATTAAAACTCGCACGGGTGTTCTAACCAAATGTTGGTTATTGCATATAACAAGGAACAACATAATTACTCTTTTAGTTTTTTTTTTTTTCCTTTCCTATGTGTTGCTGCACATGTGCATGCTTCTGTTACCTAGGAGAGAAATGAGTGTACATCAGCTGTGAAAATCCGAAGAATATAAGAATTCCTATAATTGCTCCCTCTCTGTCTAGGGAGAGAGTCTTCACACAAAGAAATGGTCCTGAACAAATCTTATTCAGTAGTATGATTCCTGCAAATCACAAAGGAGAAAAAATACAAATTCCAATTAATGTAATTTTACAGGGGGAAAAAGACATGGAAGATATCTTTCACATCCTAGAAATACTAATAAATTCTCAATGCTACTGGGACTTAGTGACTTCAGAAGTCTTAAAGTATGTTAAAAAGATAGACCTGCCTTTAAATGCTGATCTCTACTTTTCACTGGGGACCACTAAAAAGCCTTTCAAAAGAAAAGACCAGGATCAGCAAAACATGAAATCGTTATAGCAGCAGACTTTCTAGCTCTGCTTTATATTATACATTTGTAAGGACATTTGTTTAAGGATATGATAGTTTTATCCTGCATGGAATGAAGTGGGGGCTGGTGGGGAGGAAGGCTGGAGTGGTTTGGGCATGAGATCACAAATGAAACCAAAAAATAAATCAGTCCCTGAGTCCAGCTATTCCTTAACAGTTGATCTGCAAAGTCTTTCTCCTAAGATTCAATGCCATGAGAAATCAACAATGGTTATTGTAAATATGCCCATGAACTATAAGGAAACAATTCTTTCAATGAAAGAGGTGGTCATTTAGGAAAGTTGCCAGATTTCCTGATTTTCTTTCAAAATCACTCTATCTCAATTATTGTTTGGTTTTAAAAGAACTGGGCATAGTGCCTTCTGCAAGGCTATTCACACAGCTATAAACAGAAAAGGGGTCAATTTAAGGCAACTGTGGCCTCTCAAAGTACAGGCTGCTTCAACAGGAGAACAAAGATCCCCCACCCCCATGTGTCTGCCTGTAACGGAGGTCCTGTGACTGCTGCCTGAGTACACACGTTTGCTGCTTTACATTTATCAGGTAAGCTTCCTGTCACTCTTGTTTCTTGCCCCATCAAAACCTCTGATGTTTAAAAATTCAGTTGAAACATTTGCAGCTGCTTCATATAACAAAAATGTATACTTTGAGCTCAAAGTTTTCTTCTTTTTCTGGCTCCTTTTGAGATTTCCATGGAAAACCATTTGTATAGGTTTTGAGAGTGGCCAAATTCATTTTAAACATTACCAGATAAAGTCTGACAGCCTCAGTGCTTATATAGGAAAAAAAAATAGCCTTAAAGTTTATAAACATAAAGGTTATATATGATTTAGGATAATAGAAATAGGTTAATAAGTATTTTGTTTGTAGTATTGGATATTGAACTCAGGACCTTGTACTTGTAAGGCACGTGGGGTGCTGCTGAGTTACATCCCCAGAACTGTATGTTAACTTTTGAGAATGCAATGTCTGGGTATCACAGCTCATGAGTTTTCTTTGGTAAGTCCAGGGAAGAGGATGCAGTCAGAATCCTCTTGCCAAACTCCCATAGCCAAAGGATTAACAATCAATAAACACCAAAGTCATAACCTTGAGAAAAAGGCTTAGCACAGGCTTGACTCTTGCTACTCTGAGAAGCAGGGGCCAAAGACCAAATACTGCAACAGCTGAAGAGGGAGGAGAGGAGCCCATAACAAGAGGTATCAAGCCTTCACACCCATAATCCTAACATGCAAAATAATCCCTGTAGTTGAAGGGCAGACCCTCAATAATCCCTATAGTTGAACACAGGCACAGTAGACATCCTCACATCCCAGTAAGTCCCAGTAAATTGTAAGGGCAGGAATCCTAGCACAGTAATCCTTGTAGTTTAAAATCCCGCAGGGTGGGGCAGAGATAGAAGTAAGTAAGTAAGGTGTAAAACCCAGTAAGTTATCCATAGTTCCAACAGTTAAATTTGCAAAACTAGATTTCAAATAAGGTTGTCATTTCTCTTCATTAGGCTTTTAATGACTAAGAAGCAAGCTGTAAGAATAAAGAGTAATTGAATGTTATCCTATAAAATATTTTTGATAATTGTTCCTGATTGGATAAATAAACAACTATTATCTCAATTTATAACAACATGAAAAATAATAAAAATAAAAAGATTACCATGAGCAGATTTTGGCAACTGCAAATACAAACCCATTTTATTTATTCAAAAATACTCATCTATCACTCAAAAAATGAAGTTTCCATAGAAAGCTTATGTGTTGAAGAACCTTGTTTTCAGCTGCTGAGGAAAAGATCCTAGGTCTAAAAACAATGGCTTCTTGAAGCCGTTTCAGACGAACTATAATACTTGCAAAATAGATAAAATGCTGCAGGCTAAAGGATACATGCACAGAAACGGTCCATTAGAGCATCTTTTCTACACTGTATATCTACTTTGTATGTATACAATGCTTCCCTTTGCCTTTGGGCACCTATATAACAAAATTCTGAACCATGAATGAATAACCAAATTTGAAAAAAAGAGCCTCAATCACAGTTGCTTCTTGACGAGCTAGAATCTCACTTCCAAATAGAAGAGAAGGGGTATGTGTGTGTGGGGGGAGGGGAGGGGGGAGGGGGGAGGATTCACTATTTATTTTGTGAAAGTACTTTGAGAAAACATGCTCTTAAGTGTAAGTTTGTTTTGACTGCAGCAGGCTTTTCTGGCAGAGTACTTTTAATAAAAGGGAATGAGGTTGACAGTTATCCACCAGCATTGAAAGCATTTCAGATATGGAGCACCTTCATGAGTCCTTAATGCAACCACTGCCGTTTCTAAATGTGAACTGTCTCAAAGATTCCTGGAAGGATCTATTTTGGAGAGGGGTCATTTTCTTGTTTCTGAGGTTTCATGTACATTTTTTACTCACCTTACAAAAATTGTCATTCAGATGTATCTTTCAAGCTCTCTATTGACACAAACAATGGTAGAAAGTCTGAGTCAAGGTGCCTATCACAGCAAACCAAGGATAGTCATTTTGGTTTGTTTTGGTTTTGTCTTATTTTCATGCGCTTGGCTTCAAAACTATGCAGATACATTTTAGCTGGAGAAAAGAATATATGAAGTGTTTTATATTATCCATTGTATGAATCAATATATATACCGACATGACTGTATTGTGTGCATAATATACATTTAATTTTGCAATCTCCTGATTCATAAAATCACCCTAAGCATGTATCTTCATTACCTAGAATCTTGGCAAGAGTTTTACTAAATGCAGGGGGTTTTGCTCATATTCAGTACCAAATGTGACAAAGACTATATAGCATGAAATTCCCAGAAACATTTGAAGACATTTCAATGTCATTTTATGTTGACTGAAATGGAACGTGGACTATTTCCTCAATTACCGGCCTAAATCATTCAGCAAAAGGAGACCTATTAAATCTGAAGATTAAAGGCAAGCCTGCTTTATAGCAGACAAAATTAATTCTTAAAGTTATTGCCTTGCAAGTTAAGAATAAAAGATTTTCTGATTATAGATATTAAGACCCTATAATGTCATCTTTCAAAAGCAAGTGTTAATATAAAATCATGGTAAAATATGATTTTGGTGTCATTTTATTGATAGATATATTATCTCTTTTGAAGTTTGAAGAACGTCATTGAGGTGACTTTCTAAAAACTTTAAGAAGACATTTCATTCATTATGCCAGTGTATTTTATATGCTGTAAAAATATACAGTAACCACCCGGGGATAACTTGCCTTTGAGATAGATGAAATGTATTAATACTTCCTACTCTCTTTCCATGAAAGATTCTTGTGACTTATTCCTGCTTTGAAGTTGTAGGATGTGCATCTCTGTGCATGACTAAAGCTCTGCAAAATGTATCCAGTGTTTTGAACCATAGAACATATAGCATAATCCATAATGTGAATGATAATAATTTAATGGGATAAAACATGTTTTCCCATTAGGCATAAACAATCTATTCTTGTTATTGAGAAACCATACTTTATCTTAATGAAGAATCTTGAGTTTTGATGAGGTGCTGAAAATTCCTCAGCCTCTCTATCATATGTAAGAAAGGAATAAGGCGGGGGATTTAGCTTAGTGGTTCCACACCTGTCTTGCAAGCACAGGGCCTGGGTTACCACATACAATACTGGGCATGGAGACTCACACCCAGCAGTAATCAGTACCACATATCACTGTGCCAGGTGTGGTGGCTCACACCTCTAATCCCAGTTCTGGGGAGGCAGAGGCAGGAGGATTGTTGTGATATGAGTTTGAGGCTGAGCTCAGGGCCAGCCTGAACTACAAATCAAGACCCTGTCTCAAATTTAAAAAAAAAAAAAGAAAGGAACAAAAATGTTGGCAAGGCAAAATAATTAATTCATAATACTTGGAAGAAATTTAGCATTTTAATAGGAATATATTTCATTAACAAGAATCTCATTCAGCCTAATCATGACTTCTTGAAATACTCTACTGTTTTGGAGCTTAACACTAATATTTAGACAGTTACCCAAAGAGCTATAGACAGGAATTATGTCATGCATTCTAAGGTAGATATTTTAACCTACTATTTTGCATTGTATTTGGCTCAAAAATATTTTCCCTTTAAAGCAAATTAAGGAGAAAATGTCTAATTTAAGACAACTTTAATTTCCCTGGTATTTTTATGTCAAGCATCAAAAGATGATAGGGTATCAGGAAGTCTGGGAACATGTCCAAGTCCTAATTCAATCCACGGGTGTACTTCTAAAACAGAATCATTTGTGTAATTTAGTGACCAGAAGAAATTATTGTAGGAATTAAGTAGGTCAAAGTGGCAGGTAGTATCTACATCATTGACTAATGGGAAAGATTTTAATCCAAGAGAATGTAATTGCTAAGACAGCATTTCTCATTTCATCTTACATGTTTTTTAATGAACATAGAAAAATATATAACATTTAAATGTCCTGTTGGTATATTTTTAACGTGATGTACGCTGTACTCATTTTCATTCAACA
Source organism: Petromus typicus (assembly GCA_004026965.1). Taxonomy (NCBI): domain Eukaryota; kingdom Metazoa; phylum Chordata; class Mammalia; order Rodentia; family Petromuridae; genus Petromus; species Petromus typicus. Next base: position 84,979 of record PVIR01001949.1, read on the forward strand.
GTTTAAAAAAAATAGAATGAGTTACAATGACCCCTGGATTTGGTATAAAACACTATTTCTGATAGTCAATTAGTATTCTTTAGTGGTAAATGGTAAAACTCATTCATACAAAGATTTAAGATGCTTGGCATTTTTATTATTTCACTGTCAGTTTGTTATATAGCATGTGTCTAATGTTTTACACAGTTAATACATGTACTGGTTCCCAATCCAATCGATATGTTTAAGTGTTCATATTTTATAAAATGTGTAAATGCCCCACTAATTGATTGAAGTGGCTCAGGATTAACTCATTTTTCTCAGTGTTCAGTTTTTGGAATGCCACAAACAATGAAACATATTCAAAGTTTTCTCCTCGAATTTTTGCTCCTTGAAGTTTTCTAAGTAGCATATATGAATGTCTTATACAATTTTTTTAAAGATCCTGTAAGCTTCAGCATAAATGAGTTTAGTAAAAGTATCAGCAGTAGGATACATACAAAAGAGCTTTCTTCTTACCAAAATATTATTAATTAGAATAAAAAAACAAGGCTGGAAAACAATATTGTTCTTTGGAAATGGTTACTCACAAATTATACAATGTTATAGTGTCTTCTGCCATTTTCATTTTAAATCAGTTTCATTCTTAAACTGTTCTTTGGCAAGTAATCCCATAACCATTAAAGCAAATTAAAAATCTCTTTAGAAATTATGTAGCAACACTGAAAATAGGAATTATTATTCTAAATAGTTCAATTTGCATTTCCTTCTTGTATATTTTTATGTCAGAAAATCTTCCAACTGCACCTTTTGCCATTCTCTGACTAAAGGGAGTTTTTTGTAGTAATTTCAGTGTTCTTTAGGGGAACGATTCCTGAAAGGAAATCCTTTGATTCCTCAAAGGACAAGTAGAAAGTGTGTCCCCTGATACTGTTTATTTTTCCAAAATATGCAGGTGCATAGTGCTTGTGACTTACCTTAGTATCTATGAGGGTGATTTTCTTCTTGAATTGCCCTTATTTTGTGCACAATGTATGTGACTGCAAGGAAGAACTAAAATGAGTCAATATTTAACACAGAGCCCTCACTGAGGAGTACCTGTTTATACACTGGCGATCTCACATCCTCCCTCACTATGCCAGAGTCTCACCTGACACGGCATGACCTGAACCAGGCTGTATTCTCCTTCCTCTTTTTTTAGACTTTTGGGATGTTCCTAAAATTGCAAGCCCAGTAGAAAAGGAATATATCCTCAGAAACTTTTACATTTTTTGTAATTCAAATGCTGCAGATTTATTTTCTTTCTGGATAGTTTTGAGGAAATTGTCTGGGTTGACTGAATGTTACTATTCTGTTTATGAATAAAAGTAAATGAAGAGTTGAGAAGCCTGATCCATATTATCTGGTACTCATTGCTGTGAAATCAGGGTGACCAGAACCATTTTTTCCAACATCTAGCAGAAGAGGCACTACATAAAATCTCCAAATCTGGAGAATGACAACTGGAAGATTTTTACTTGTAAATTTGAATTTCCTTAGTAATAAATCCCTTTGTGGGATTTATTGGGAAGCAGAGTTGGACTATGGGAAAGCTTCAAAGAGGAAAAACGAGTGATTAAAATCATGAAAGGCCAAAGGTGTTGCTGTCCAAGGTGCTAATAATGCATTTCATAACAGATATTTCAATGGATTGAGTATATATTTTAAAGAAAAGTCTAATTCTTTTATTATGTCTATTTCTTCAGTTTACTAGGTCACATAGATTTTATCAGTTTAGTGCCTTTGAAAATCTTCTTTTCAGAAAGTAAGTGATTCTAAGCTCCCTAGCATCTGTGTTTCTTTATCCTTTTGCTATTTTAGTTTTACCTTTATTTAAAGCCAGTGTAATTCTGTTTGTCTTTGTACATTGTTTGAAGTTTTCTCAAGCACACATTACTTACCAATTACGTTTTGCCACCAGGAAGAGAAGAAAGAACAAAGCCACCATTTTTATTTTCACTTAGAATTCAAGCATCACCTATGGATGAGATGAGAGTTTCCACTCATTAATGGAAAGAGTTTTTGTTTTAAAAGCCACCAAATGAATTTATATATTCTATGTGACAAAATACTGCATAATGTGACAGAGAATGTGAAAGAGAAGATATTTTGACCCCATTGTAATAAGTCTTTGAGGTGGAGAAACTTTGCTTCCATTTTGAGCCAATATAAGAACTTCACTGAGGCAACTGATGGTGATAAATAGAACTAGATTAAACTTTATTACAGTATTTATTGATTTATTAAAATTTATTAGACCACATGATGGTACAAGTAATGAATTGTCCACACTCCGAATCAAAACAAATGCATTCTGACTTTTACCTGTGTCCATTCTCCCACGCTTTTATGTCTGGAAAATTAATGATGACATAACATATCATCATTCCATACCACTAGCATGTTTCTTAACCCACCATGTGTTCAGGTATTATCTGGAATCACTTGACAAAATAGTGAACTAATGGACATGGTAAACAAGTACCGTGCAGAATGAACTCCATATGATGCTGTCATGAAATAAGAATAACAAACATGGCCCAATTTCTAGGTTAAGACCCAGGAACATGCTACCTTCTGCGCTCCAATGTGGATATTCCACTACTGTTTCCTTAACTCACTTCTTCCCACTACTAAACCTTTCAGCCTTATTTTTCCACTCTTATTTCTTTTTTTCCCCCACACATAATATTAGTCTACTTTTTCTAATCATACATTCCTTTCTTTTTATTTTTATTCATTTTATATACATTTTTTCCTGTAAATTAAGGACTCATTATAAATAATCATACAACTTTTTATACATTTTTCATTACCTTTTTAATGTATCAAGTTGTTCTGCAATGATGACCTCTCATAATCCATAAAGCAGTAACCAAGTAAATATTAAAATCAAATGGGGAAATGAAAAGTAAAAGAAGATTCATATATAAAGTGGAATCAGAAAATACAGCATGTCCTGGTACCTAATGAACACATTATAATCCATATTTAAGCTTTGATGTGGTCATGATAATGGAAGAAACGTGTTATACATGGTCCATAATGATCAGAATGTGACTTTCTCAAAATAAAAACAAACTGCTTCTATTCTATGATAAATTATCTCCCCCTTCTTACCATGAGATACTGGAATAAAGAGATCAATGGAGAAAGCACATTAGAATTAACTGGAGATATTTAAGAAACACTAGTTTCTTAGTTATAGGCTCAAAATCAATTAAATTAGTCTCTTTTGGGGTGGAAGCCAAGAATTATTATTTAAAGCACTGAAGGTAATTATAAAATGCCCTCAGGTTTGAAATACCTGATCTGCTCCATATCTCCAAGAGAGAAATCTGGGTGTATTTTTCAGATTTGAAGCAGCTAAATACAAGCATTATGTGTTTTCATTATTTATTCTCCTGAGTTTTCTGATTTCTAAATGAACCAAATTGAATTGGTTACTTTCAAGTGTCTTTTAAATTTGCAATACCTATTTTCCTCCTTATGCTTCCAACAGTGGTTTTACTTTTATGTTACCACTAATAGCTTTCATGCAGCACATTTTCCAGAAAAATCTCAGGTACACATGGACTGCTACCCGTGATCATCATAATTAATGGTCAGTTCTGGCAATGAGAGCCAGACACTGTGTATGACTAAGTTCTGGACCCCAGGAGGTACATTTAGTCTTTCAAGCAATAATCGACTAAAAGTGCTCTTGTCATAAATCAGTAGCCACTGATGCTAAAAAGCATGTTCTTTTATGATTTAACCCTTCGTTAAACCCTGAGAATATTGTTGTTTTAAAATATAAGGTCCTGGGGAGTGATCAGAAAATAACATTTCCAGCAGTAGAATGGGAAATAACTGATGGAATTACCTCATCAAGAGTGTATTTTGGAGAAAGAAAAGTATTCAGTCTTGTCAGAGAAATAATTCCAAACACCAAAATGTCTGCTTAAACATAATTCAGTTGGCTTAATTATTAACAGCCCATCGTTTGTGACCAAATATAAGCTGATGGGAACTGCTTCACAGTTAATGGAAGCATAATTACTTCATTTCAAGGGTTCACATGCAGAGTCAGATTGGTACTGCTGAGCAGATGTCGAGCTATGGTACAACCTGAACCTATTACCGCAATTGCCTCTCAATTGGATTGGGTGGCCAGATGTACGAGTCATACACTTGGAAAAGCAAAATGGTTAATTGTTGGGATGTTTCTGACTATAAAGCAGGAATAATATATTTAAGTTATATTGAAATCTTTGTTGATAATACAGATCAATAGCCACTGGAAACTCAAGAAGTGAGAGCTCACGTTTAAATTCTTCCATGGCTTTGCTTTATTCACAAGAAAATGCAGTAAGGAAATGCAGTAGGAGATTTTAGTATTATCACTGTGTTAGTTTCACTGGTAGCTTCTGTGCTGGAATCAAATGGGGAATTTGCTCTGATTGCAGTATCCAACTGTGTTGAATCTCTGAGCGATTAAGACGTGTTAATAGCAGTGAAGAGTCAATAAGGCTGCTCACAGATTCCAATGGCAACATTGAGCAGTCTGAACAAAAACTAAATTATTTTAATGAGGCAAATTTGATTCAGACATAATATGACAGCCGATGTCAGAAGAAAAATCTTTACTCCATGTATCAGATGGTGATGTTACTACTTGAGTGATTTGATGGAATCCACCATGGCTTATGCAAAATAAGACATGGCAGATGTTAGAGTAGAAGACGACACACATGTGATTGCACTGAATAGAGTTTTGCCCTTGAGATTTGAGGGAGTGGCTTTTCCTTCAGATACAGATATCATCTTAGTGGCTTCTATTATTATGGCTACTCACTTCTCGGATCGTATTGGTATTCATGGGGCTCACATTGTTTTCTTTCATCTGACTTTGAATTATAACTGCTCTACTTTGTTTTGTAAGAAAATTTTGTGTAGCTTGATGAAAATATTTACTGTGATGGCTATGGGCCATTGCCAGTGCTATATAGACATATTAGAAGTAAGTTCAATAGAGTTCTGACAAACAGGTGACATAGGCTATCATGAAAGCATGAACAAATATAAACTGTCATAATCATATTTTAAATATTTTATACAATTTACCTACCTCATATAAGATACACCCTGCATTTGAAATATTTGCTTTTACCTGACAGAGTATAAGGAATCCAAATATTTCAGCTCATTTGATCAACCCAACTCAATGAAATAGCCTCTTTGATCAAATGTTGGTCTCACAGAAGATCCATGACACTGAACAGTTGGCTAAGAATCTCTCAGATTGTAAATATAAGATTTAAAGCTACTTCCAATGGAAAAGAAGTTTATGTATTTCCTACTTAGCTAGCATGGGTTTCTTCTCAGTCTGCTTGAAAGGATATATTTATAAATTATAAACACCAGGTTAGGTAAGAAATCTCTCTTTCTCCCACTCTCTTTTTCTGAAATAGGCTTTTTTTTTCTTTGTTGCATGATTTATGCATGAGTACTGAAAATAAGACTGGAATCAGATTGTTTATGGGCATTCCTTTCAGCTTCCAAAATTCTTAGAAAATTTTGACATGACACCGAACATATTTTCTCTCCCTTTTGGACATGTTTTTGAGCTGTGCTTTTTAGCAAAAGCCACATAATTGATTATGGACAAAGCAACTCAAATAATCCCTGTAGTTTATGATATTTTTAGGCCAAGCCATGTTTTTAGTCCCTGGAAGAGGCCACCAATGAAGAAAGAATTTCCTCTCTTGCCTGTATATAAATAGCACATAAGTAGATCTAGCAGACTCTGTAACAATAGCACTACCTCTCACAACTGCACACAGAGCTCCACAAAATGTAGATAGGTTAAATGTTTTAAAATGTATTATATGATTACGTGTCACAGAAGCTGAAAGCCAATTTCCATTGCAATTTCCATTACAACATAGATTCACTGTGCATAAGTTGAGTCATCTCTATTTTGGTAACCTTCTTTATCACCAAAGATAATTCATACTATATTTTCATCCTTATAACAAAAGCAAGCAAATCTCTTCAAAGTTTTGACCTACAAAATCACACTTGACAAAGCAAACTAAAGAAATTGTGGTAGAGACGCTAGTGGTTTCAGTGAGAGAGTCTGATTTAAATACACTACCAACCAATTGTCTTACATTCTCATCTGAATATTACCTGTATTACATGCATCAATTCCTGGCTCTAAATGCTCAAATGTTTACTGAAAAAAATGATTGCATGAGAAGTCCTAGCTTCTTACATTGCTATAATGTTATGAAGTAAATATGTTACTCATCTTCCTGTCAATTTTACAGAACTTTCTATTCAGAAACACCTGTTTATTTGACGATAGATAAATGGAACTAAGGGCATTTTAATGTTCTCTATTATGTTATTATAATCATCTAAAATTTGTAAAATATAAATTAATGTCCAATTGTTTGATTCATATTGCAATTTCAGCTGCTATTTTAAGAATTCAGACAGTGCTAGCTCAGATTAAAGCTTGCAGTTTTTGATTGTTCATTTTTGTTGTTTGAGACAGGGGTTCACTGTGTTCCAGGGTGATCTTAAACTCACTGTATAGCTCAGGCAGGTTTTGAACATGTGGTCATCCACCACCCTTATCTTCCCTAGAATTATAGGAGCAAACTACCACACCAGGCTAAGGAAAGCGTTTATGTAGACAGTGTACTTAGCCTTTTCTTATGGATACAGTTAAATACAATGTGTCAAATTCTCAAAGCACAAACTCAGTCCATTTTCCTAAATTTTCTGACTTTAACATTACATGATGCAACAAACTCAAAGGACCAATTCCATATCTATAGGATGCTTTTATCTTGAATATGGATACACATAAAGAGGAATAGGTACCTTGGTGAAGAATTAATTCATTCTCAACTTGTTGTGTTTACTCAAAGACAAAATATTTTTGCTTTTCATTGACTTGTGGCATCCATTTGCAGATTCATCTTGTTCATGCTCATTTTGTGTCTTCCCTCTGAAGAGTGGTGTTGAAAAATCCCTAATCATTGGGGGCTCATGCACACCACCTACTTCTTTTCTTTTGGCAAAACTGCCTGGTCCAGGGCTGTGCTAATATCTGATTAGGTAGTCTAGGTCATAATTTTAGAAAAAAATACAATTTATTTGAGAATCAGTGTGGGACAGATTTCAAAAAGTGAAAAAAGATATTTCCCTTATAAAATGATTTTTCTGGAGATAGGAACAGAGATGTAAACTGTCTCTACACAAACACACTTCAGCTTATTTTTCCTTGCTAAGTTGTAAAACCAAATGTAACATGAGTCCTAGCATTGTATGTTATATATTGTGAAATAGAAAATGCTCAATGTAAAATAAGGTGAAAGGGGACAATGTTGAGATTGTAACAAAAAAGTAAGGAAACAAATTTTATGTATATGGGGGCGTGGTAGGGTGGGTGGGGCTATGGGAAAAAATGAGAATTAAGTTGTGTCTTATACTGGTACAAATCCCCATTATGGAGTGCAATCATGATGTGTATATTTAATGTACCAATAAAGATAATTAAAAAAAAACAAAAAAAAAACAAATGTAACATTTGAACTGACATTGACATAACCTCTAAGCACCTACATCATCCCCTATTAATAAACAACAGAGTAGATTAGTGCTATCAATGATATATTTAACTATTAATGGTAGTTTGACATCTCTTAAATTTTTCTGGTATCTGAAAGACAATTTAATGCCATATGAAGTCCTAATAAACTGTATAAATGATGGCGATATAGAATCAATTAAATCTATTATTAATAATAACAGTAGTGAATGATAATTTTCCCTACTCAGAAATACTATTGTAGGAATCTATGCACACTATGCAGAGAAATGAAAATTTTTATTCTTCACATTCCACTGCTGCCTCTTAACTACAACTTCTTTCCAGTTGCTATGGCAAAATTTTGGCCAGCACAAGTTTTTTGGGTTTTTTTTGTTTTTTCTCTTTCTCTTTCATTGACCAGTTGTTTGAAACTGACTTACAAATGCAGTTGAATGAAGAACTCAAGGAGTTTAACTCCCCCCTAATACATGCCAGAGATTGCCTTTGCATGACCTCTCCTGTGTATGTTGCCAGGTTTGTATTAGCTGCTGTTTGATAGTGTTTCCAGGGACTCTAGCTGTAAACCCCCACCAGACATTCTTCTAGTCTTATAATGTGGTTTCAAATTAAAGGAATAAAATATTTTAAATGAAGAACAATTCATATGTTTGGAGGAAAATGCAGGCAAGAGAATATACTTGTGAAAATTGAATGTCATTGGCCATCTCTCTCAGTTCATGTGCACTGCTAGTGACTCCAGGTCACCTTAGAGTGACCACATACATAAACATGGTAAAATGGAATGACACAGGAAAGAGCATTTTCTCAATTATTAGAACAGCTAGTTCTGTGATAAAAGTTGATTTTTATCATTCATTATTTTTACAAGAAAGCAAGTAATCCAAAAATGGTGTTGAAATAAACTTAAATATCCAAACCTGGAAAATAGTATAGCTCTCAACCTGCTAGATACTACAAATGTGAGTTCATCTCAAAGATCAAGGAATGAATTCAAGGAAAAGTGGAGGGTAAGTGTAGGAAATACTTATTGAGAAAGAAAGCTTCTGCCTCAGAAGGACAGAAGGGGGACCTGAAAGTGGTTGACCCACTCGCCTTGCTACCCAGGGTTTGTGTGGAGCAAAGCCATGAAGTGAGATGAGTTCAAAGTGAGACAAAACTGTAGTCAACCAGTAGAATTGCAAGTTTAGTCCTTTAGTAACATCAATTAAATGGGGATCCAATGGGATAGCAAGTCACAGAGCAAGCACACAAGGATTTTAAATCTGGAATCTTTCCTGGGAGGGGAAGATTAAGACCTGGGTCCCAACCCAGGTGATTGATACCCACTGAGAATATCAATCATTGCCATTTATCTTATGTGGGTGTGATAATCTTTCTCTTTTAATAATGGCAGCTTTCAGTGAAGGTTTCTTGATTGTCCTTCATCTTAGTTTCTTGGCTGTCTTCCTTGTGGGCTTTTTGAGAGTCAGTCCTGTCTGTCTACAAGATACCTAATTAGTGTGTAAATGACTCAAGCATCATTCTTTACATCAGGGTAATACAAAATGAAAATTAAATGTTGTCATATATTGCTATAAATCTCAATCTTGAGTGTGATCATGAAGTGTACATAAATTTTACCAATAATTGATTTTTTATAAAAAAAGATACCTAATTAGCTTACTTACCTACAACACTATGAATTTTTGATTTTACATAAATTAAATGACTTGTATTTAAGCAGCACAAGTAGTGTTTTGAATTTTGAATGCTTCTGAATCCTGATTTTCACTATTTTGTAAATGGAAAAAGTATAGCATATAATTTTTAAGGCTTATTTTTAAATTAAATATTTTGTTCAAAATTGGATTTCACTGCTAAATACAAAACACATGGAGCCCATCTTAGAGTACTGTATGAATAATAAGTTATTTTACAAGATGTTAAATTTCTCATCATAAGGAATCCCTACTGAATATCAGTAATTTCAAAAATTTTGAAATTCTGTTGATTCAGAGTTTTTCATTTGAGTCTTGAAGTCCAGCTTTAACAAGTTTTCAGTTAAATCTTTTCCAAAACTTTTCTCATTAGGATATTCATAGATATTTTTAGAAAACTCTGGATTCTGAACATTCTCAAATATCTTTAGGTAGAAGTCTTCCCCATTCCTCTCCCACTTTTGACTGTTTAGAAATACATGAGGCTTTCACATATCCCTAACTTAAATTAATCCATGCAGCACTCACTCAAGCACTGCTTTTGCTTAATGTATTGCATTAAAAGTCAAACCTTGATTATGAAGATATGTTGTTACCAATGGCTTTTTATAACCTGTTATTTCTAGAGAAGCAATGGAAGCGGCAAGACAGTCATTTAGATAAAACACAAACCACCTGCCGGAAAAGCTAGCCGGTTTGTTCCAGTTCTCTTAGCCAAATCTTTTATCTCTCTTTGAGCAGACCAGGATTCTATAGAGCTAAACTAATGAAGAGGGATACATTTTTATTCTAAAGCTCTGGCATAGTATTTAGATTTGAAATTATAAAATTGTAGACTCAAAGAAGACCTGTAGTCATGTACTTCAGCTTTTCAAGTAGGTTAAGTAATGCACTTTGAAAAGTCTTTACAATATCATTCAGTCTCTAAAAAAATGCAACCCATAATTTTTTAAAGAAGGACATTTTACTAGGGGTTTTAGTTTTAAATGTATATAAAGCTAAAATGTAATTCTATTACTTTTATTTATTGTACAGAATTTTTGGTTTTATATTGATTGATTGGTTGTTTGATTACAGTATAGTCCCTTCACATTGAGCTATTTGTCAAGGTCTTTTTGTAGCTTTTTAAAAAAATATTATTATTATTTTGAAACAAAGTCTTAGTCATACATTGTACCTGTCTTGCATTTGTGATGTTTCTGCCTCAGCGGTCCAACATTCTGTGATTATAGCTCTGTTTCTGTGCCTTGCTTACCCTGTGAAACAAAATTGGATTGGACATCTTTTCTCCAAATGAGAAATCATAAAATTTGGAACTAAAGTTTTTCTTTGCATATTCCAAATTTAGGTATTATCTTGTTTTATGGAATCCTGTGTTTCTTTAGTCACAATCTGATACTCATAGGGTTCATGATCAAAGGAATGCTCCTACATAGTCTGGTGGGAACACAGTAATTTTCAAGTCTTGTTTCTCATGATCTGGGGACCAAATCTGTGAATTTTTCTCTTGACACACCTCACTGAGTAATAGTTCAAAGGCTAGGACATAACAATTAATGTTACAGGAATTCATGAGAGTAGTGAGGATTGACTTTATGGATATAATTATGTCTTCACAGTAAGGGCTGCATAGTTTTAACTCGAAAAAAAGGATTAGAATATTTCTTCTGTCTGAAATAAAACTTCATATTGCATTTTTGAATCTTAATTGCCTAATAATATTAAGAAAGACCATAATCTTTTGATATATTCTTTGTCAACCATTTGTACAGTCATACCCTTAAATTCATGCTATGTTCTGTATTTAGCATCTTTATTTTCTATCTTGTTGATTTTGACGCAGTATTATAGTGTTAAAATTATTTTGAATTATTCTAATTTCAGTGTTATCAGCTACTTGATACTTTCTATTAGATACATATGCATTCCACATCTTAATTTATATAACTGATTAAAGCATGGTGAAAAAAGGAAGATTTTGGGGACTGCAATGGAAGTTGATGTAATATCTATATTTTCTTGTCACCATGGAGGAAAATGTCAACTTTAAATCTCCAATTTTGTGATTCCTCATTCTTTCCTAGAACTTATATCATAGGTATTAGTCCATGAAAGAGCTTGGTAGATAACTGAACTAGACTAGACATTTGAGTTTATAATCCTTGTGAACATATTTGCTTTCTGCTTTCTGATAAAAGCTGAAGTTCCAGGAAGGCATTTGATCCCCTTTGTGTAGATATGAAGTAGTCAAGCATACTTACAGATATAGGTAAAGGAGTTGGATTCATACTAAATAATAATGTATTCATCAGCTTTCCAGTGCTGAGACAAAATGCCTGACATATACAACTTAAAATAAGAAAGGTTTATTTTTGTTGGTAGCTTCAGAGGTTTTGGTCTATCATCAGCTGACTCCAAAGATGAAACATCACAGCAGAAGGCTCTAGAGAAAGAAAGCTGATTGCTGGAGGGCAGCTAAGAAGCAGAGAGAAAAGGGAGGGGCCTGAGAAGAGATGGACCCTGCAAAGGTGTGCCTGCTGTAACCTGCTTAGAGATCAATACATAAGCCTTTGGGAGACACTTTGTATTTAACTCATAACAATCAGAATGACTGTCATCTGCTCTCAGGATGTTAATGAGGATGCATGCCATTACAACACCTGTTGGAACTGGAAATATATATGAATCCCTTTGACAATTCCTCTTTCAAAGCCAATAGCAGCAAAATCCTAAAGTTCACCCCCTCTGGTTCACAGCAATTGATGTTAACCATTTAGGTAGAAATAGAAAAAAGTCTGAAAATAAAATAAAGCCATATGCTTAGTGTTTTTCTATATATTTATTTTCCCAACTCTCTATGAACTTTCCGAATTCTTTTTTGCTACATTCTCTCATATTTTTATTGTTTCCTTATGATAAATGATACTATAAAACAACATTGCTGAGATGCTGCTGTGATGTAAAATGTTTGTAGCTGCTTTATCCTTAACTACAAATAACAACTTTAGAAATCAAGAAGTCTAAAATTCAGAAATACAAACAGAGATTAGGAAGATTATCTATGTTAAATCACATATAAAGCTCTTTAAATTTAGGAAAAATATCTGTGAAATGTGCCTTTACTTTCCTTTCAAAAGAGTTTTATTTCTGACATGATAAACTCATCATAACGATGTGAACTTTCCACCAGGAACAGTGATCGGGGCTGCCTCTCACATCCTGTTCAAAGGGATCCCCGTAAGAGAGCCATATCTTTCTTCCCTGCAACAATTCTTACTTTGTAATAAATAATGACAAATTGGAGATAAAAAGTCCAATTACTGTTTAAAATGTAATTCTAGGTTTCCTTTTAAATTAGAAAATATGTTATTTCAAAGCATATGTGAATTGTAACCCACTTGATTGACCTTTTACATGTGAGTTTTCTTTTTAGTTATTCCTGTATTTTAATCTAGCAGCATTTTATAATTTTCAATTAATATCTTAGCTGTTTGCTTCATTAGAAAAGGCATCATAAAATATGAAAACTGTTTTAATAGCCTTCAAGCAATATACAACATTGAAGGATTTGATCTATTAATTTTAGATATTTATATAAGAACAAAAACCTGAAAAGATATTTTATTATATTTAGAATTAAGAATGCATGTTATAAAATAATCAGCATACTGTCTGGCACTTCTTTGTTTTGATTCTAAACATTTATTCATCTTTGCTATGTATCATTTCTAGCAGTAAGTTACATCAGAGATGTATTGAAATACCCCTTCCTGAAGGGCTGGGTGACTACATCTATCTGCTGTCTCTTTCTTTGTGTGTTCAGAAAGTGAAAATGTTCATTTATAATAAGAAAATGTAAGTCTGCTAGGCACTGAGGTTTTAATATTTAATTTTCTACATTATAAAGCAGACTCTTCTCTTCCCATAAATGCAGAAATGGATAAGATTAATTAAACATTAAACCATTATTCTTCATAAAAGGAAAGTCCATTGCTATCATGTTTGATATACTTTCCAAGGCGATCTTTCCCAAGTCTCTCATTTCTTTCTTAAAATTTTAAAATAATTAAAAATAAGGAATGTAGTCATTTTTCTCTCATACTTTTCTTGTATTCTTGTAAAGGACTTTAATATGAATTATGGATTGAATCCAGGACAGATAAGTTATTTGATATTATCAAATCTAGCAGTTATTCACTTATATTGTCATAGAATTGTCTACCAGGATGAGAAAACGCATTTCCCTCATAGATCTTTTAGCTATAGAGAATAAAAATACATTTACATAAACACAACCATATATTTGATTTTAAGAAAGAGGGAACATTAGTGCACTTAAAAGGAATCATGTTGAAACTGAAGATTATGCTATTTAAAGTAGTGACTCATACCTAGTGTTGGATAAATGCATAAGGTAAAAAAGCCAAGAAGCATTGGACCCAAATGTAAAGTTTAAGTAAAACCATACAAATATTTTTCATGCATATAATTTCTATTATGCATTGTTACCTTGTAACTTGTATAAATACAGCTCATAATTATTGCACTTTTTAAACCATAGGCATAATTACCATGAACATAATTATAGCATTTGCCAGATTCTCCTCATTGTAAAGAGATTTTCTTTTTCTTTATCCTTTTTTTCTTTTTGCTAGGCAAGGTTATTAGCTATTGTAAGTTAGATGATATACCCTTTGTACTTCATAATGATATGGAGTAAGACTGAGAAACACTCAGCATAAAGCAGAAATATGACAGAGTTGCTGATGATTATTATTAACAATGTTACAACAAAATGTTCTCAGGGTACTGACTTCTGTCTTGAGGTGAAATTCAATGAAAGAAAAAGATGCTTTCATGTAGTCAGGTGGATGGCATTGAGCAGACAAGTGTGTTGTTTCTGGGAAGAGACAAAACAATTTGCACAAGCTCCAACTTGCCTTCCGTATTTTCTCTCATACCCTTTCTGAGAATAGGTAAAGTTTCAGTGAAAGAGTAAACTCATGCACTAGTGAAGATTTTTAGGACAAAGTTCACTCTTCCATATTCCTCTCCGAGGAACCACCAGGTAGGGGAACATCACAGCAGAAGCTCAAGGTCTCATTGGGGAATATGAGAAATGGCAGTAGATGTAAGTCCATCCTTTATCCACAAAGTTCTCACTAGTGATTGAATCTCTACTTCCTCCCCTCTACACATTAATGAAAGTAAAAGTTTACAGCAAACAATAAAACTGAGGGATGAAATGTTACAGGGAGTGTACGAGGGTGATTGTGATCCCCTTGAATGATGTGAATTAAATATAGCAAATAAATCACTAAACTAGAGCCGTCCTTTGTGGGATGCAACTGCCATAACTTTGATTAACCCTGCTGTGTTTTAGCACTAGGTCATTCAAACCTTTTGACATCACTTCTTTGAGTTGTCGGTCACATTTCAATAACTTTTCAGCCTGGGCTTGTAAGTCCTGTCACTTCATTGACTTTGAATGAGGCAGGATGCTTACGAATGCAGCTTGAAGTGTCACTCAGAGATACTTGCATTGTGTTGTCTTTGATTGGCATGTCTGAAAGTTGTGGAAAAATTTCAGCATATCCAAATGTGATTTTCTGAACACTGAATATCTTTACACCAGTGTTTTCTCCAAGAGAATTGGCTCATTCATATCCATATGATGACGATCTGTTATTGCAGAGTTCTTTCTCACTACAGATGAGATACATCCTAAAGTGATAGGTTCATGGGAGTTGGGAACTCGGTTTGTTTCCAATCCTGGTCCCCACAAGCCTTTGGGACTACAGTTTAACTAATGGATCACATCAACTGCCAGCTGCAGAGCCTAGCTAACAAGCTAATTATTTTGACAAGAATACCTGTGTAATGCTCTCCTACTTGGAAAAAAAATGGAGCTAAAAAGATCTCCACACATCTAGTTCATCTGGAAAAAAATTAATAAAAGCACTTTCTTGATTAACAAAATGCTAGGCATAACACTGCTTTGCAAATTATCATAAAATTGCCCATGTCAAATATTGACTTCCTTGCAACAGATAACATGAACTGTTAATATACACACAAGTGCAATTATAAGAACTTGGTATGATACAAAAAAAGAATAGATAGATGTACATCTTGAAATACATAAGGAAGCTGACTCTGCAGATGACTCAAGTAACTTGACATTCCAAAAATTCCTTCTCTACATCACAGGCTTTGTTCTGTTCTAGTCAGAGCATAACACACACACACACACACACACACCACTCACAAATGCATACAAACATATATGTGCTCACACATACAAACTGGCTATGTTCTAAGTCAGTCATGACAAAACTTTTCCTTATCTCTTATTGTGATAAAAGGAAACTTACTGTTCTTTTCCTAGCCATGAATAGAAGAATAACTAAAGATTAAATAAGTTGAATCAAACAGATTTTGTAAATAAAGCTACCCTTCTTGTCCTGACACTTTGTATTACTTCTACTGTTAAACAATTGATCTACCAATTAAATACTTGACAAATGCATTTGGAAATGATTAGCTGTTACATATACCTGGTAAATGCTTATTTAAAAGAAGTACAGGTTCTATTTTTTAATGTATAATTTTACTAAATAAGTCCATGAGTTAAGGTAGTTAAAAGTGAAACATCTACAAAGCTCAGGGTCCAGAGCCATATGGTGAGGAAGGTCAGATAAACGACACTTCAGAAACTTCAATCTTACTCATGTTTTGTGACACGTTTGAAAGTATGCTGTTTTCCCCTCTGTAGCTTAATATTTGTATTAGAAAAGGGAAAGATGGGCTTTTCTTTTTCTGCCATAATTTTTCCCCTCCTTTCCCAGGTAAGATTAAGTCAGGAATTCTTGTTTTAAGCTATGCCCAGGATATCTATGCAAGGTATGGAAAAGAAGGTAAGGACTGAAAATAAAGGATGGAGGTACTATTTAATTGTTTCCGCATAATTGGAATTGTCTGTCCTTTGACAACACTGACTCACGTGCCCCAAAGACACTGCAATATATGACACTGCAGGTTTACAGGCAACTTGTGTGAGTCCTGGTTGCAAACTAGAAAGTGCTGATCTAGAAACCAAGAAGGAGAAATGAGTGAACACAGAGGTCTACTCTGTATCAAGAGTAAATGCTTTTCCTATATTATTCCACAGACTCCTCACACATATATCTACATTCTGAAAGAAAGGAAATACAAGACTTACCCAAAGTTAGAAGTTCTACAGGGGGCAGAACCCAGGGTCCACACTGGCTCTATGTGGCTGGGGTTCTAGGCCCTGGCTTGTCACAGGCTGCAGTAATCTAAGCAAGATTACTTGTTACTAATGGGTTAATTGGAGACATGGTACCAGGCCCTGTCTGGATCACAGGAATAGCTAAGTTCAAAAATCCAATGAGATACATTCCTGTCATCAATGAGACTTCATGACACAAAGGAGACAGAGAAATCTGTTTCTCAGTGCCAATGAAACTTTTCTCATCCACACAAATAAGGCTTCTTGAATAACTTATTCTTCTTCCAGGTCACTGGAATCTAGTTTATATAGCAATGACTACAGGGAAGAGAGCAAAGACATAAAATCAAAGAGAATTTGAAAGCTCCTCTGGTGCCATTTGTTCTAATTTACTGTGTATTTTTAAACAAGACTCCTTTAGTGTCTCCTGCCCCCTCTTTCTCTTCTGATAATTTAATCAAGACAGAAGAGAATTACTGCCTTATGAGGTCAATGATCTATATCAACAAATAATGTGATAAAAATGGTATAGTGATGTGCTAGTAGGTGTTAGGTTATTAAATTTAATAAAGCATAATGTTGCTTGAAAGTGCTTTGGGTCTGTCATAAATTAATAACGGGCAGTCAAACAATAAGTTTATTGTTTTATTTTGAAAAACTGATTGAGAAGCCTCATCGGACTTTCTACCTTGTTAAAGAATTAATTTTTAACATCTGTTTTTTCTCTTTAACTTACAAGGTTAAAAACTAATTGGGGAAGAAGTGCAGGTTATGTCCTCCTATTTTTTAAAACACATACAATACTTCTACATGTCAATTCACTAAGCATATATTAAATTCTTCCAATGCATGTTTATGTCTACTATATCTACACACCTCAGGTTAATATTTTCCTTGATTTTATCTGTCTTCTGTAGCAAAGCAATGTCTTCTATTAAAAATTCCAATTGATTCTCTTTGTCTCCAAGTAATAGTTGAATAACATATTACAGATAAAACAGCTTTGATAATGTATGGCAAAGAATTCAAAAAATTTATTTTTTTAAAAGAATGCATGTCTTTAGTATTTTAAGCATATATAATCATGAAAAACTCATTATTAGTCATGGCTAGGCATGTTACCAAGTATTTTTATTAATTCCAGATATTTTCTTTATTCCAGACGAGGCATATTTTGAGAATTCAGAAATTAGGAAGATTCTTTAAAACTGAGTGACTCATTGATTAATCAAAATAATTTTGATTAATATGCAATACAAATAATATTCAATAGATATAAGCAGTAAATATTTTGTTACCTTTTCAGTTAAGATGTTTTATAAAAGTACAGATATGAATTTGCCGTTGCTTAGAAATTTTCAACTTTTTCATGTGAGCCTTGAGTTCAGTAATCCTCCTGCCTCTGCCTCTTGAGTGTTGGGATTACAGGCGTGAGCCACCATAGCCTACACTGTGGAATGTGGTACTGATTACTGATGATCTTGAGTCACCATGCCCAACTTGGTTGTATGTGATTACTGGGAATCAACCCTGACACTTGTGCTTGAAAGTCAGGCAGTGGAACCACTGAGCTAAATCCTTGCCCCAGGATACTTCATTTTCTGAATCAAGGATGGTTATGAGAAGATTCATCACTATAATGTGTCTATAAAATAAGTACACTCTTTTCTTCCAAGATCAGTATTTTCAAATTCTTTCAGTAATGCATCAATAAAATAATGAAGCAATGATTGAGAAAGGCTAACACACACTTAGGAGATTATCGTTTTGATTGGTCCATACAGTACCTGTTTACTTCAGTAACAAAATAGGGACAGAACTGTTTTTCTAAAGGTATAGTTAGTTTCATATGCAACATACATATTAAAAATAATATAATTGTTCCAATTACCACATGAGATTTGTTTTTTGGGGTTACCTTAGGCTGAATAAAATTCTTTGTTTCTTAATGTTTGCAATAAGTAAAACTATCTCTATTGTGAAACTGAGACATGGTGTTTCATGAAGTCATTCTAGGAATGAACTAGAAGTTATATGCAAGACACTAAAGAAAGAGATACCATTTAAGAGATATTGTTACCTTTTCTCAAGTATCTCTACCATAGAAGGAACATGTTTAGTGATTAGAGTTAAGCACTAATTTATTCATGTGTGCATTCACTTCTTTTATTGAAGTTGAAATTATCATATTTGGTATTTAGTTATTTAAAGACATGATAATACAATTTGGGTGAAACCCAGTTATTAAATTTAACTCATTCTGAAGTAGATGCATGTTAACCTTGAATGTGATGGTTCTAAAGTCTGTTGGCTACAGTAAACTCCATACCATTAACATAAGAACAGACAAAAAATGACCATCTGCAGAAATTGAGAGCCAGGACACTGACATGTCTCCTGAAAAATCACATACTGTTATTTAGTGATGTCACCCAGAGAGTGGTGAGTCACTCTCATCCTCCAGTGCTGAACACATTATCCTTTGTAACAAAGGATCTTTCTCATTGACACAGAAAAAGTCACATGATCTTTTATTTTAAAAATGCTATTGATAGCTTTTACAAGTATTTTGCTAACAATTCTTTGGGGGGGTGTATGTGCAAGGGTCATTCTCTTAGGTTTGCCAATCATATTTAAAAAAAAAAGATGAGAAAAATCTGATACAAAGAAATGTAGAAAAGGTAAGAAAATATAATTATTCTGTACAGTGATGCAAAGGAAGTTTAAGACACTACAACAAAGACATTAGAAGTTAACATTGCTCCAGGCAGCAATATGTTGTAATTCTCTGGCAGAACATGGAACAGATTTCCTCAGTCCCAGTGCAGTACCTCAGGGGGCCCACAGATTTAACAGCTTCAAATGACAATTCAGGCTCACTGTCTGCTGGTGGGACAAATAACTGAGGCTTCCAAGAGAAGCAAGAATAGAAGCATGTATGTCCCAGACTCCATGTATAGGTGACATAAATTAGTCTTGAAAATCTTATAATGTATACATATTTTTCTGTATCATACCAATGCTCTAATTTTAAAAATATCACACTGTATATAAAGTAATATCCTACAAAGGATGAACATCCCTTTCCCATAGGTTTATATTCATGCAGCTTTCTCAGCCCTCTTTCCTAATTTTATCATTACTTTATATTTTCAGAATTTTACTGACTGTATGATTGGAAGTCTACACTTGTTAAATAGATTTTGCTGACAAAGAAATGTTCTTATTTCATAAGATACTGCCTGTATCCCCTTTTCTCCTACAGATTTCCTCTGTGATATCCTCTAAAATTAGATACTTTTTAACTGTCATTAAAGGTACATTGAGTCTTTCTTTCACAATCTATATTTTTGTATCATTAACATGAAGAGAAAGTAAAGTGAAACTTGGAAGTACATTACATGAATGACAGTGAATATTATCAATTTATTTTAGCAAGTATTGAAAGAGAATATAATTTGTGACATCACTGACTAAATATTAATGTGACCTAAACTTGTCATGTTGGATAAAATAACCCTGTAACTTAAACAACTTATAGAATATGAGTGTCCTATATATGAAGCATTATGTAGATAGTAATGAGGGAACAAATGTGTTTTTTACAAAGGGAGAACTTAGAGATAACTATAAGGAAATGACACTTTCAGTTATTTTTTGTTTTGTTTTTGTTTTTTTGTTTGTTTTAGGTTTGCTGTATTTGTTTTGTTTTGTTTTTTAGTTTTTTGTTGTTGTTGTTGTTTTGTTTTGTTTTGTTTTGAGACAAAGTCTCCCTTTGCATTTCAGGCTCGCTCTGAACTCACTATGTAGTCCAGGCTAGCCTTGAATTCATACCAATCCTCCTGCCTCTGCCTCCTGAGTGCTGGGATTACAGGCATGAGCCACCCCACCCAGGATTGTGGTGTGTGCTAACAAAAATTGAATTTGGGACCTTGTGCTTGATAGGCAGATTCCCAAACCACTAAGCTAAAACCTGGCCTGACTCTTTCAATTAGTTTAAGATTGGTGCAAATGATAAAAAGAGGAGAAATAACAAGGGAAAAAGACTGGCTAGAAAGTGTGAACTTGTGAGTGGTAGAAAATATAGAAACACTTACTTCTGATCTCCCCTTTCATAAATAAGCCATGTTAACAGGTAAATATTCAGGGACACTGAGTAGCACAATATTTCCTGTGTACAAAGGGAAATCTATTGTGTGCATTTGATCAGAAAATGCAAATAAACCTGGATAAGAACAATAGTATAAATGTAAATGTCTTTTCTATAAGCACCATGAGTCTGCTTTACATAGACTGTATTATTACCTTTTAATACAGTGACATAGTAGGTAGCAGATTTTACAAAACTATTAGTTCACTCACTATAGACATTCATAGACTTGGGAAACAATGGAAAGTTTAACACTGTGGATATTTCAATACACTTTTCTATTCTTGAAGATGGTATGAGTTTATTTAAAAAATGATATGTGAAGTTATAAAGGCTGGGAATGACATACATGTATGTCATTTTTTGGTATATATTTATCTTTTTTTCTGAGAAAAAAGACAATGGAAAATTTCATAATGTGAAGCAAACAACACAAATGTTTAAAATTCTTTTTTTTTTTTTTAGCTGAGCTTGCTCATAGTTATTTGAACTAGTATCTTGCTAATTATTCTGATTCCACTAATCAAAGTCCTGAAAAATCTCTGCCTTAGACTTTTGTGTCATATCCTCCTTTTTTAAATGCTAACATTGGGAATCTTGACATAAGTATTTCTAAAATATATGGATTGCTGCTTCTGGGAGCAGATAGTATAGCATGACAAAACAATGCCTTGCTCTGAGTTACTCCTAAACCTGAAGAAATAGGTGAATTCTTGTATCTCCCTGTATAAATTCTCCATTTCCTGATTGCGTACACTCCCAGTGTCTACTGTAGTCTTTCATTTCACAGCTCTTCTGTTATCACTCATATTTATGTAGAAAATACTGCATTTATCTTATAATAACAATATACAAGTACAAAATGTGACAGATATTTTGTAGTCATTTTCAAATTTTAAAATGAAGTGAAGTTGATATGGGAATAATTAGTCTTACCTTCGGCAGTGCTAATGTTCTTGATGGTGAGAATGAGGCTATGTTCATTCTAACAATTACAAGCCTTCCACTATACTGCTTTCAGATGATATATAGGTGTGTCACACATATTGTCCCAGGGTAATGTAGGAACATCATAGATTTATTGTATTCTAGGTTAAGATCAAGGGTATCCATTCCTATTGATTAAAACATGATAGTAATAACACTAATAATACTGACGATCAAAATCTATAACCCTCCCCTGCAAAGAGAAAGCAGACTTCTAATTTTCAAAGTCCTTTACGCTCAGTGGATTTTAGGGTGGAAGTTTTAAAATGTTCTATCTACTGAAGCCTTACAGAAAGGAAACTCTTGATGTATTCTAAACATGATTTTACAGTTTATGTTTTACCTCACTATTATAAACCACCTGCTACTGCAAAGAATATGCTTTAAATCCTCAGCACATGCAAATTAATAATCATATAATGCATGCCAGGTCATATAGGTTTTTTTCTAAGCAAATAAAGTAATTTAAATAACTCACTTGTTTTACATTTGGACGCTGACCCTAGTAAATTGTGGTGACATCCAGAAAATTGCTTATTAGGAAAAGGTATTTAGGATAAATAGGTTGTGGATTGAAGGTGTTGCAATGTCATAGATACACATATTTAAGAGCTTGATTAAATTTTGATCCTAAGTTCAGGCCAAAAATCAATTGAATAATATCATATTATCTGATTTCTTACTTTGCAAAAATCTATGGTCATTTAGGAAGTTAATTTAAAGGTGCACATGTGTGCCTCTGTTTGCCTTCCAGAAAGTCACGTTTATCACCGATCCTACACAGACAAAGAAAAAATGTTGAGAACTCACTTTAATGAAACAGACAAACAAAATCCATTGTGCCATATGGCAATTATGCCATACGATTGAATTTATTACCAAATAAAACTGTTGGCTTATGCATTTCACAGTTTTTACTATACATATCCAGTGTTTTTAGAAGCTTTCTGGAGGGTTGCTTGCCCAGATTTCCTCAAAACCAAAATAAAAGTAAATTAATAAAAAAAAACATTCTCTCATTGCAAGAAGTGTAAGAAAATGAAATCAAACTAGAAAAGTGAATAAAGATGCAGGGCATCTCTCCCCAGTCTTGATATACCGCTAAGAGCTGGAACTACCATTAACTGAATGAATATCAAATTCTATCTGTTAGGTTTGGAAAGTGTAGCTTTTCTTGTAGTCAATATATATATCAACATTTCTGTTGCACGCAGATTTTAGTTCATAAAGAGAAAACAGTTATTTTCTGATCATAAAGTGATCTAACTTTGACCATGTGAACTTTTAACTGCTAGTTAGGTTGCAAAATTTTATTCAGTTCAGACATTCTCGGTGTTGAAAATTTAAAATCATTTTTCATTTATAGAGTGTTACATTTTCTTAAAATGTTATGCAATTATCACCCTGACACTCCAGTTAACTTATACATATTTCTCTTGGAAAGTAGCATAACACACATTTTTCATCAGAAATCACAATGTACTCATTGTATTTTATCTGAGTTATTTTCAAATTCTCAAATAAGTTATACTTGATATCTGACATTTTTATGACTCAAAATGATTTATAATTTAGACCCCTAATTAGATCATATTAAGAAAAATGATTTTAAAAATCCAATGCTTCCATTCATTTGTGAAAGTGGACATTTATATTATTACTTCAGTTAAAATTGCTGTCTGTATTTCAGAATCCCTGATGCATTTAACAAGTGCAATTTCATAGCACATGTACAAATCCATTGTATTTAGTACCCCATGCAATTTTTATTCAAACCATGTATTTGTGCTTTCTCATTCTGACTTCCATATTTCTTGTTTTTCGTGAAGCCAGTCACCACATACACTCAAAATGTGATGCTGACTGATGTTATGTTTAGTTTTCAACACCCTCCCCCAAGACAAAGCTAGATGTGAACCCCGCTTTCCATTCCCCGTGGATGTGCAGTTTGACTTTCTCAGTGAAGTTGGCAGAGATCCCCCAGCCTGAAAGGGAAAGAGGACAATAGTACTTTTCTTTGGCAGCAGGAAAGATGCAAGAGAACACAATTAATTCCCTACTCTTGCCTTCAGTGGCTCAATTCAGCTGGCCCCATTTACCAGCATTTTCAGTGACTGGCATGAGAAAGAAAACAGAAAAAAAATGCATCTACAAATTCTGTATGCACCAGAGACAACTCACTTATCCATAACCTGTCAAATTTGCCTCCAATTAGTGTTACTATTTTAAAGTCTTTAAAAATTGGACAAGACACTTTTCTTGTTTCATTTAAATGGTTCTGGCCTAAGATTACATCCTGAAAGTTCATCTCCATCACCTACATATTTCTTTCTTCTATAATGAATAATGTAAAAAGTAGGCTAGCATAAAGTTGTGAAAAAAATTTGGTGCAGTTCATGTGGAAATGGGAATTCCTTGAGATGTAACATTGACAGTGGATTGAACCAAAAGTTTTTAGAATGGATTTGTTGCTTTGATTGTACTTCTGAGGTACATCTGTTGCTGCTTTGGGGAAAGTAATATACATAGCACTCAAAAGAGCAAATAATTTTGAATTACCCTCTTTCTTCACATTAAACACATACTAGCATTTTCTTGCATATTTATTCTGTGTGCCTATGTTTCCAGAATTTCTGGTTATATGAATCTTGCTTTTTAAAATATCTAGTTTGGATCTTTCCATGAGTTTCTTCATAGAAAAAAACTACAATAAATCTTCAGTATCAACCATCTAAAATAGGGGGTGAATAGAAGAAATTTAGCGGTTTGCCAGATGTAATCTCTTTTTCCAATCAGTCAGTGAATGAAAGCATGTTGGAGTCAGGCAGCACAAAGCAAACTAACTATTTATTAGTAAAAAATAAAAAGACAAAGCAAACAATAGCAATTTGAATACCACCAATACTCCTGATATTACTTGACATAGTTGTTAATATTTAGTTTCACCCATTTCTGAGTCTCAGATGACTGCATTTATTTTCCTATTTATTCTTTTTCAAAAGAATACAAAAGCTGATATATTCCCATTTTATTTGCAGAAACAAATAATCTTGATTTCAAAAGATATGGAATGTTGCATTATGCAATCCTTTTTTTTCAGTTGATGAAAAAGATATCTGAAGGATATAAGTTCTTCGCTGATAGTGGAATCTGGATTAAAATCCCAGGCAGTACCTTTTGTTTCAGTGACTGAGCTATGTTGTAGCTACTGGCATAGGAGGATGACATATATTATCGTCATCTGGTTAGAAAATGAAAATATGTAAAATGTTTGATTTTCCTTACTACTTGAGGGAATCTGTAGGTAGTGATTACATCTAATCCAAAGTGTATCCCAAAACACCATAATCAGATGTCAGAAAAGGAATGGTGAAATAAGTTTATAATAGATACAAAACTGCAAAGCAATTAAATATCCTGGGGATGTGATAATCAATTACATTCCATTGGACAAAATATGCATTTTGAGAATAGACGTTATTTACATTACTAACTGTGCTATAGAGAATTTGTTCATCTTAATTTTGTTTGTTTGTTTGTTTCTTTGTTTATTTCTTTGAGACAGTATCTCCCTATATAGTTCAGGATGGCTTTTGAACTCATTATGTAGCACAGGCTGAAAATGAACACACAGTAATCCTTTTGCCTCAGCTTTTCAAATGCTGGGATTACATTCACCACCACATCCAGTCTCATCATTTAAAATTTTTAATTCCTGAAAATACTAGCAACAATCACTTTAGTTTCATAGGGCACTGTATTTTGGGCAAGAAAGAAGAGAAATATATGAAGGATTTGCATGGAAAAATGTCTAGTGCAATCAGACACAGGCTCTTCTGTCTCTGGTATTTGCTTGGGACATTGTGTCTAGACCTCCAACCAACCACTAGTGAAATGTTGGCAAACCACCTCAGTCAGCTTTCAGGGGTGATGTAGTGTTCATATGGAAAATCCCCAGTTATTGCTAGGATTAACTTTTGAAGTCCTACATCAGCATTTACCAAAACCGGAGACAAATTGTAAATCCAATTATTACCACTAAACAGTGCTAACTGTTCATCCATGCTACTGTTAAACAACATACGGACTTAATTCTACAGAATATCCTTCAGTTTTGCAAGGGTGTTTAGTATTATACATGACAGACATGACGCTGAGGATGGTCTCCATCGTCATTGTATGCAGGATGCTGTAAGGAATACTACACGGGAAACATGTGAAAGTTGGAGCGTGCATCTTTTAAGTTAGCACCAACTTAAGTACAGGAAATGAAACAGGCATTATGCAAGTCATTCTAATTCCAAAAGTTGCAGTGCTAAAAAACTAATTTATAAGACAAATGTGCTTGGAGCTCCAATGATGCAATCAGTTAATGGGAGGTACTTATATAACAAATGTGCTTATTAATATTTGGAACATACAACAATATGACATATATAATGGTTGGATAAACTAAATGTGTGTAAAAGTACATGTGACTTTCCTGAAATTTATTGTCAGGGTGTGGCAACACGACCTTTAGTTATTAAAAAGTAACGATTTTATAGTAAATAAATGACTGGAGAAACATGAGAATTTAGCTACCATACAAAGGCAAAAGTTACACACACACTGTGTTTTTGTTTCTATTTCATGTTGTGTACTTTTCCAGTGGCCTTTCAATGCCACTCAGAAAATAAATAAAAAGGCTTCAAAGACCATCAAGTGTACACTGAGTTTTTTTTTTTT
>PVIR01001950.1:0-61803 GCA_004026965.1 Petromus typicus
TGATTTTAGACAAGTTCTTAGAAGTTCCTCTCATTAATTTATTCATCTATAAAATGGAAACAATAAAATTACCTTCCTCATTGAATTTTTAGAATATAATAAGAAAATGCATGTATCATTTCTAGAAAATTTCTAAATAAAAAGGACCTTGTCTCAACCCTCCCAGGTAAGAAATTATAGGAAGAAAGAGACATCCAGGCTCAAACGTATGTTCTCTGATCTGACCTCAGGGCTTCTCTGCCAAAGCAGCTTTTCAAAGTTGGAATCATGCTTTATTTCTTTTCAATGAAGGATTTGTCTTTTATCTTCACTTTTTATTCACCTCTGTCCTCACATCTGATGCTCTTTTAAATTCTATAAGAATCACAAATCTATTGGTCTCATGATTAATTCTTCTACAAAGTCTATAGTCATATTTTCAGTCTCTTGCTGGATATGTCCAGGGAAACACCCCTTGGTGCCTTCAAACACGATGGATTCACTGTGTGGATTTTGATGTATTGATTAACTAGTAAGTCATATCTGAAGTTTTCAGAATTAAAGCATGTTAAAAACAAAACAAAACAAACTAACTTCTAATACTTGTTGGTACTAAGAGTTGCTGATTCCATGTCAAAAATTAAAACAGTCACTCCCCGCTCCCCAATCTGTTTTGACTGCTGTCTTTCCATGTCAGATGTATAACACTAGATCTGTGATAGCAGATTAAGAAATTAAGCATAATCTGTTATTGTTATACTCAAAGCACTTTAGTTGTTTCTCTTTACCTGAAGAAAACAATCCATCCTTGTCTGACAACAGTTTTGCCTTTCAGACTAATCCCCACCATTCTACTCACTGCATTCTACGTTCTGACAGTTTATCAGTGCAGGAAAGAAAAACTTCTTTCCTCAAGCTATCTTAGGTTCATTGCCTAGAGCTCTGCCAATCAGATTGGCAAAAGACAGATTACATGCAAATAAGATTTTGTTTTAACGTTTGCATTTCCAAGGAGGCACTCAAAGGAGAGGGTATCAAAGGAGCTGGTATTGGCACATAAGTTAGTTATTGAAAGAGGGAGGATAAAGGGCACTTAGAAAAATGCAAATATTCTTTGGATAAAGTAAATTAACATTCAGAGTTTGACAGTCTTGTAACCATGTCTGTTTGGTTGTGGAGCTAACTTCTCATCTCTAAAAAGATTAGAGCTGTCCCAGAAGCAGATCAGTGACAAGTTCTGCGGCAAATCTCTACTTTTAGGCAGATAAATGATTGTCAGTAGTCAGATTCCTTCAGCTCAAAATAATTCTCATGCCAAAGGTATGTGTTTTGGAGTGGCATATCCTGACATCTTTTACTAGTTGGTTTGTTAGTGTTAATTTATTAACCTTCAAATTGATTCTCTCAGATACAGACCTGGGAAACTCTATGTTTCTAGAAAACCTAACTCGATGGTTTTTTCCAGTGACAATCTCAAATAATTATTCTTTTGTTTACTTCCTGATGGTACCTTCTTTACAACTTTTTAGCATAAAATATCTGGCTAATCTTAGGATCATTCATTTCTTTTATTTCTTCCCAGTGGTCAGGGCTATGGTTTGTGAGAGCCTGTGTGTCGTAATCTCATAATCGTGATACCCAGAGTGACACATGGGAAGTTGGTGAGCCTCTTAGGAAGTGAAGCCTTGTAAGAGTCCCTTAGGTAGTTGTGGGCATCCCTTGCGAGATCACCATAACATGTTTCTTTTTCTCTGTGCTTTCTAGCTCATAACATAAGCAATTTCCTCCACCACACAATTCCACTATGATATGTCCCTCCTCAAAGGCCTGAAGGGATGGGACTCCTGATCTTGGTCTGAAAGTTCTAGAACCATCAACCAGAAGGATATTTTCTGTTTATAAGTTAATTGTCTCTGTTATCTCAATACAGTAACATGAAGCTGACTGATATACTTAATAAATTCCTTAGAGCCACTGTCATTTTATGTTAATATAACCAGAATTCAGTGTTTCAAAATTTTATTATAATTAAAATAATGTACATTGTAAAAACTTAAACATTTTTAAACAGAATCATCTTTAAAGTGTTTATAGTGTCCAAATTTTCAGTTTATTACAAAATTCTATGAAGTTTATTTGGCTGATTTTTCATATATTTTCCCAGAAGATTTTATTAGTATACATATATTTTTGTTCAGTTAAAGTGTAGGCCCTTTTAGAATTTATAGTAGAGGAAAATGATTTTGCCTACTCCAGATAATATATTTATAATCCATTTTGAATTTCTTGAATTAAAATCTGTAGACATGTTAAGTATTATTATGTCCAATCATTAGCATTTTGGCTGAAAACCTCTCCCTCGAGGCACATATGGGATTGCTATTTTTATACATTAATTTGCATAACAGCTTCACTATCACAAATGAAAATCTTAAGACATTAACTTGACAAATATGATTAAGACCCGTTTTAGTGGGTCTGAAATTACTTACTGGCAACATTATCAATCTATTCGGCCTTTCGTGGTTCTCAGTCTCTCCCCTTTAAGAGGCACTTCATTAGTAATAATTTTAGATGGGCTTAATGAACACTTTTTTTCCGAAAATAATTTATCTAGTTTAACTTGATATTTTCAAGTAACTATGACAGGACAACAGTTTCTTAAGAAATATATAATTTTACATGGGCTCTGTTTGGCAGAGGAGTGAGAGGGTGAGTAGTGACACTCCCGATGCATGGATTTTATTTAATGTTTGTGTAACCTAAATGTTCCAGCTTCCTTAACCTACACAGAAACGTCTTAATTTTCATTTTAATCCCTAAACCCTCATCTGCTTAGCTGCAAAGACTCTTATCCTCATCGTCACCCAAGTGTTCCAGGGAGCGCTGCTTGCTAATCTTTCTTGTACCTCAGGAGGTGATGCTTCTTTGCCTCTGGCACAGTGACATCCACAGGAAGAACAGATTCTCCATTTCCACTGCTCAAGAAAGATGCCAGTTATGACAGAATTATCTGACTTAGTTGCTTTTCTCATTGCTGAGATAAAATACCCAATGTCCAGATTTAAAAGAGCAAGGCTTATTTAGCTCACTGTTTGTAGAGGTTTCAGTTTGTAGTTGGTTGGCTCCAAGGCAGGGTAACATGGCAGAGAGGTATCGAGGGACAGACAGAAGATAACAAGCAGGAAGTGACCATAGAAGCTTCTTTCTGCCCCTTTCATATTTTATCTATTCTATGAACCTTAGGGCAGGTGCCAGTCTGATCAGTGGACTGATTTAGTGATCACTTAACTCCAGCATCACACTTGAGATCCAGCCAACTCAGAAAAAGCTCCACTTGTGACCCCATGAAGCTTTGAGTGCACTCAATGAATGTGGTGCTGAGCTTCCTCATGGCACATGCTGACCTAGAAAATCCCATCATCTGTCTTGCACTCATTTGGGTCTCACAGCAAGTTTGTTTATACACCCCAATGATCCAGAGTCAGCAGAAGAGCTCCTTCAACTCCCACACACCTCCCTTCGGCACACACAAAGCCACTTAGAACCGGTAGCTACACTGACATGTGCCCCAGGGCACAGCTTTACTCTGATGCTGGAGCTTGTTTCATGTCTGGACGATTGCATCAGGTGCTACTTTTTCAATGGCACCATTTACTATCTGAATCACCATAATCTCCCAAGCATAAAGAACTATTAGGGCCTCTGTCACAGTTGTCTTTGTCAAAGTCCAAGTCTGACTTTCACTCAGAACATTCTTCAAAATCTCTACTTATCAAAGGATGTGAGTGAATATCAAATAAGTATTATGAATTGTGCTGCTGTAAACATGGGTATGTGTGTATCTTTGTAATAGTGTGTCTTTCACTTAGTCAGGAAGAATGCTACAAGTTGTTTGTCAGTTGTCACATATTCAGATGGTGCATAAATTGCTTGACAGTTGAAAACAAGGCACCAAAAATGAATGGATAGCAGCTAAATTTATTTTGGCATGTGCTTTTGTTGGCAAAATATAGGCAACTTTGAAGGAAACCTAATTGTTTCATTGTCACTGTTATTCTACAAATCTTAAGGTCACATCTGTCACTTCTCCATAAATCATTTAGATTCTGATGTTTAGAATGATGAAGTCCCACTATATAAAATAGACCTATGAAGTCTTTTAGTTCAGATACAGAGGTTTCATGAGAAACCTTGAGTATTACAATTGGGCATATAGAATATTTTACTTGTACGTCACTAATTGTGTATTTCCCAAAATTTTATGGCATAGTGTCCATAACAAATAGTTTCCAACATGGGATACGGTACTGGCATTTCATCAAATAGATTTCTACCTCACCAAGAACCTAATAACATTTTCTGACTAGTTCCAATGTTGGAACGTTCAGGTGTATATGACCGTTTTGTAGCATTTCAACTTGTCAAATATTTACATACATTGTTGTTATCATCCTCATCTGAATCAAGGTCTGGAATCCCTATTTCTCTATCTATCATTTCTTGCTCCATCTCACTGTCAGAATTTCATGAGCTCACATTAGCTACATCATCATAAGTACTTAAATCACTTGATGACACACTTTTGACCTCGTAAAGATAGATTTGGCTTCTCATGCAGCATCATACTGAACTGGGATAATTCTAGAAGAATACTTTTAAATGTTTAATAAAATAAATTGTAGATGCACAAAAACATAACACAGAGTATAATATGAATAAAAATTTAACTGTTGCTATTTAACACATGCACATACACCTTCCATTCATATACAAAGTATGCAAACACAAAGATCACTTCCTGTCTTTCTCCAACACAGCTACTATGATGCACATTTGGCTTATGTTATGCTAAAGCAACTATATTTTTCTTAGAAAAGTATGATATGCTTGTCTGTCACGCAACAAGGGGCTCATAGATTGTATACTTTATTTCTATTACTATTAAATTGTGACAGATAATGAAATCATTATACTACTCATCATCATGTAGAATCAGTGGGAATCCTGCTTATTTCATGCAAGGAGACAGTCCCACTTAAGGATGATGGGAGTTGGTGGAACCTAAAGTGTGTTGTTTAGATCCAATCTACTCTGCAAACTTTGACTGTTATCATTATAAAAAATTCTGTTTCACAAAGATAGGGAATTGGAAATATTCCCACAAAGCCTGCTCTCAGATACAGCTCAGGTGTCACTTGCCACTCACTGATGATCCTGTCAGTTGCATATGAGGCTCCAGCGTTGACTTAGTGTGGATTCTGTGCAATCAAATCTGTACGCTAATGTTAATCTATATCTGCAGCTACTCCCTAATGCTAGCATCATTGCCTCAGCTTCACCTCAGATCATCAGGTGTTAGTTCTCCCAAGGAGCCTGCAACCTAAATCTTTCTTGTACACAGTTCACAGTGGGGTCTGGGCTCCTGTAAGAATATAGTGACTCTGTTAATCTGACAGGAGGTAGGACTCAGGCAGTAACTTGGGAAGTGGTAGTATATATAGATGAAGTTTCTCATACTGGATTGCTGCTCATCTCCTGCTGTGTGGCCTAGTTCCTAAGAGGCCTTAGATGAATATTCATCCATTGGTCCAGGAGCTGGAGACCCTTTTGACTAATACATATATAAATAACAACTATGTCTTGTCTGTAGTATATCCTCAATGAAAATCATTTTTATTCTTACTCATGTGGCTTGAACTTAAATCAACCCAGAATTTTAGGCATACTCAAAACTTCTTTCTTTACATTGTCCCAATCATGTATTCCTCTTTTCTCAGATCTAATTTAGGACGTTACTTAGTCATGACAGTCCACTCCAAAACAGCTTCTCTAGTTTTTATTTCTAAGTCTCTGTAGCTGCAAATCTATTCTTTCTCTACTCTGCTTCCAGGCTTTACTTATGGAAGTGATTACTTTTTATGTCTAATGTTTTAGGTACACTTGTACTCTTTATTACAAGATAAATTATTTGACCTTATAAATTTTGCTCTTGACTGCATCTACAATGGCTACCAGTTCAATAATAAAGATTCATTATATTGAACCAAAATTAGACCTTGGTTTCAAAATGTGTTAACAATCAAATAATTCTAAGAAAGTTTAGAAAAGAATCAGAGAGAGTACAAGTTAAGTAAGATATAAGGAACATATGTGATTACTGTGTCAGAAGACAATATTTACAAAAGTACTTTCCTGTGATTGAGGCCTTATTATAGATCACAATATTCTACTGGCAGAGTTCTCTGTTCTCACAGAGTTCATATGTTGTATTTAATAACTCAAACCCTTTTGCAAATTGAAAGACTTTAACTTTGATTATGCTCATGAAAGAGCCTATCATTTTATTTTTTAAAAAATCTTTATTGGTATGTTGTGAATACACATCATCATCGCATTCAACATTGAGAGTGTATACCAGAATATGACATGACTTGATTCTCATTTTCCCCCTTCCCCACTGCCCTGCTACCTCCCACCCCCTACATACATAATCTTTGTTTCCTTTTTTCTTTGTTATTATCACATTCTTTTGCCACTTGTTATTTATCCTTACACCCTTGTAAATGAGTTGTAGTAAGCATAGTTGATATTGTGAAATAGAAAATATTTGAAAGAGCCTATCATATTAATGAAATCTATGATAGATATAAACTTGGAACCAAAATTTAATATGAAAAATAAAATTTTATGTATATATTTACTTGGAAAACTGTGAAAGGAAAAGTAGTCTCTTTTCTGGAGGAAAAGGTATACATCAAGAAGAAAGTAGTATCCTTTGTCAAATAAATAAAAAAACAAAAAAAGAGGCATAAAACGCTAGCAACTAGGAGAACATTCAAAAATAATTTAAAAGTGGAAAAAAGAAACAATCTTTGGGTTAGAAACAGTCATTTAAATTGAATGCACTTAAACTATTTCTTGTTGCTCTGTATCTGTTGTAATTTTTTTGTTGAAAAATGGGCACTTAAAAAATCACATGTCATTTCTGGGAAGTAGATTCTCTTTTCTTTCAGGATTTGTTTTGGTTGCTATTTATTATTCTTGTTAGTGGTTTGGTTTTTCTTTTAATTTATTCACTTTTTAAAACTAATTTTATAAATTATGTATTATTTATCACATGCTATCTCTGAGTCTCTTTTTTGTCAGCTTCTCTGTCAGCAAATGACTGTACAGAGACACCCTTAGTTTTCATGAATCAATAAGTGTCCCAGCCTTGTCAGTGGTTATATGTGCATGGTGGGCTTACCTTGTGATTTTTGCCCAGAATCTACAATACTATCTTAATCTTCACTTTCTGCTTGTACAAAATTTCCAAGATGAACTGAAGGTGAGCTATGACAGCCTGAGACATCTACTGTGGTCTGAAAATGCTTCTGTATATCTCTGTGTGGCCTTCTAGATCCCTGGAAATATGCTAAGGTTTCAAAGCTCCATATGGGACAGCTTAATACCCAGCTTGGTCTTGGTCTTGGTGTGTATGTGTGTGTGTGTGTGTGTGTGTGTGTGTGTGTGTGTGTGTGTGTGTGCGCGCGCTCGCATGCGCGTCTTTCTCTCCCATCCTTTGTCTTTCCTTCCTCTCTCTCATCTTGTTCAAGCCTTTCTTCTTCATAACTGATTAAGCTACCCTAGACAGCTGTAATGTTAATAGCTCTTGCTGATTATTTTCAGCAAGCACTTTAAGGAAAAGTACTGAGTATTTTGCTGAATGAATTCTATGTCAAGACAAATAATGACTATGTTTTCAAGTGGAAATTTCAAAAGAGCTTCCAGAGAGACAATAATAAAAATTATTCAAAAATGGGACTCTTCAGGGTACTCCAAATCAAACTTGTATCTTCCAATAGCTACTAGGCTGCTGGTTTTCCCAGCTGTCATTACAAGTTGTATGCTTTTAGGGCTACGTTGGGGCTAAGAATGGTCACATGGAAGCAAGTCTTATGAAATCACCACAGAACTCACTCTCTGTACTGAAACTTGGTCATTTTCCACCAATCAGTACTCTACAACTGGTTGCAAGCCTTAGCTTACTTTCCAGAGTTCCTGAAGAGAAATTTTGTCAATTTTTGCCTGTGTTTAATGAAGTCATGAAATCTTGGCGATCCTTATAGCAATAATCCAGGAATGTTTCCTCAGTAATTTACTTTTAAAATAAAAGTTCCAGTGACTAAAGAGAAACACAAAATATCGATTTTTATAATATAACTATTTATTCAGAGGACTTGGTATATGTTTTTCAATTAAGTTTTTAACAAGTTTAAATGAGAAATATGTATTTATTCTCTATGGAAATAACAATCCATTTTCACGATAAACATTAATTGCTTTGTCTTATATAATTAAATAATTTTAAAGGCTAAATTAAAATTTTATCTTTACATTTCAAGGGCAATATCACATCAGAAGTAAAGGATCACTTATCACGGGGTGCGCTACAAGATTTAGAATTTATAAAACATTAATGGCATTTGTCATTTTGGCTACTAGCAGTATATCACCACCCCACTGAAGTGTTTCCATCAGAACCAAAGAAAAATAAAGCAAAATTTCTCTAGAAACAATAGCCAAGACCTTACAAACTGTGACTTAAGTGAACTATCAATCCAGTAGCCTCTATAAACTCCAGATAGGATAAACTCTAACAAATCTGCACCAAAACATCATAATCAAACTATTAAAAGGTCAAAGAATCTTGAGAACAGTGTGAGGAGGGAGACTCACCACTTACACATTGTCTCAGGAAGAGTAGCAAATAGTGCCTAAGAGAGAACAGGTTCTCTAAGTGTGATACAGTGAGTTAAAAATCAGCAACACATGAAATCTGAAAAGTCTAGAAATATATGAAAATAACTAATTGATGAGAAAAGAATTCACCCAGGAAATTTTAAAACACCAATGCCACATAAACTCTTAAAACATTAAAGGCATTAGGCACTATCACTAACTGAGCTTTATCCCAATCATGAAAGATTGGTTAATATACAAAGTTCCATTAGTGTACCATATCATATCAACCGAATACAGAACAAATAGGTTTTGAGTAGGAATACATGGAAATGTCATTAGTTTTGTAAAGGATATTCCTGAAAAACTGTTGAAATCCTACACCACTTGAATAGCTAAAACCACAAGACAAAGTACAAGCAAAGGTAGAGAAAAAATGGAATTCTTAATGCCAGCACTCAGAAAGCTGAGGCAGGAGGGTGGCCATCAATTCAAGGTCAGTCTGAAAAGTACAATTTTATGAACCCTTTGCAAAATAGTTAACAGTCTCCTTAAAGTGTTAAATACAGTTATCATAAGACCTAGCAAAAATCACTCCTATATATTCCAGGAAAATAGAAATATATGCCCACACAAAAGTGCACACACAAAGTTCAAACAGCAGTATTCATAAGAGTCAGGAAAAGAATTCAAATGTCCATTAACTCATGAGTGGATAGACAAAATATAGTAAGCCAATATACTAGATTATTATTTGTCGATAAATGAATTATGTGATTATAATAAGGAATAACTTATTAATCCACGTTTTTGCATGGGTAAACTTTGAAACCATGCTAGGAGCAAGAAGCCACTGAAAAAGACTGTATATGTATGCTTGCACTTACATGAAATAACAGAATGTACAAACACATAGGGAGAGGAAGTGGATTCCTGGTTCCTGGGAGTGGAGGAGAGGAAACAAAGAAGGTGGTAAAAATGTTCTGAAATTAGAGTAGTGATCATGAGCTCATAACATTTTATGTAGCACACAGTGTTAAACAAACGTTATGACATATTATTTATATTTCAACAAAATTTGTTTTTAACAATTGAACTGTAGAAATGGATGCACAACTCTAAAGAGGAAAGAAAGGTTTTCTATTTGTATTGATTCATCTAATTACTCCAATAAAATAAATGATGCTGCAAACTTGATAAAGAGTTCCTTCAATTCACAGTTCCAGAGAGCCAAAAGCAGGATGCAAGTGTCAGCTTGGCTCTGGGAGAAGTTTCAGGGCAGATGGTGAAAGCTCATGTGAGAAGTTCACTTCCCCAGACAAGAAGTCAAAGCAAGTGAGTTGGGGTTGGGCTGATTTTTATAAAAGCTTTTTCCAGAGAATTAACATCCATGATAAACACTTTAACACTTCTGAGGAAGGACCCCAGGGATCCAAGGACGTCTCAGTAGATTCAAGCTCTTACAGCTGCCACTATGTCCCAACATGGCTACACAGAAGACCAAGCTCCCAACACATGAGCTCGAGGGAGACACTCAAAGTGTGTCCAATTCAGCAATATGCTGTGTCCAATTCAGCAATATGCATGTGCAGTGTGTTCTAACTGCTCTCTCTCTCTCTCTCTCAGTGTCTCTCTCTATATATATATATATATAATATATATTATATTTATATATATATTAATTGGTGTATAAAACAAACAGATTATTCCATCCCCTTTGCTCTATATATTTATAGCTATGTAATTTTAAAATTCACTCATTGGCTCAATTCTGTTGTATCAAAATCAGTTCTGCTTGCTAAAATTGTTGAGTGATATCAAATACAGGTAAGCATACCAAAACATATAACCACATTAGCAAAATGAACAACAAATTTATATTAGTCATTGGATCTGTTTCTCTCCAATACTGAATTTAGACATATAATTCAAATTTTATTAATTCTTATATGAAGTAAGGACACAACTACTCTAAATTCAAAATTTAAAAAAAAAATGTTTTGGCCAGCTGTGATTATGTATGTCTGTAATGTCAGAACTTTAGGAGGTAGGAAGGTTTGATCCTAGCCTGGGAAGTTTGGAAATTTAGAAGCTTAGTGAGACCATATCTCAAAATTAAAATTGAAGGGCCAGAGATTTAGTTCAATGTTGCCATACCTGCCTGGCAAGTGTAAGATCTTCAGTTCTATCCTTTATACCAAAAATATATAAATAAATGAAATAAAAGTTTAATAAAGGCCAAAGAATGAGAGTCTGTTCAAAGGTTGTACATCACCAAGAAAAAAAGTACCACACAGGAAAAAAGAATAAAAGCTTTTAGTTTTTCATTCACAAAAGTTGTTTCACCTACACCTCACATGAATTTACTTTCTTCCTTTGAAAATATAGTCAAAGAATGCATTTCTAGTTAGCTTAAACTGGAAAAATAGGCATGAATAATTTGTTTCCAAAAAATATTGGCTAGCTAGACCACCCAATAATGATTCATTTATTTTTCAGCCACCTGGGAAATGTGGGTGGTGTGGGTGCTCCAAAATCTTTTTATTTTGTCCTTGGAGAGGAGTAGTAGGTGCCATGCCAATGTTCCTTTGATGTTCTCTTAAATGCCAAATCCATCATATTTTCTATCTCTATCAATGTCATGCTTAGTACTAATGAATTCAGCCATGGCTATTAGATAATAACATGACATATAATACTTGGGTTATTTCAGTGTTCATATAATTATGGCCAGAATAATTGAAATGTGAATCAAAAGGCAGGATTTTGATTTTTCCTCATCTTTTGAGGTGTACAGCATAAATACACAGTCAAGCAACAGAGACAGCACTGCAGATATATTCATCCTTTTCTTAGAGTTCATTGAAAATTCCTCAGATAAATCAGCTTGATGAAACCTTTCAGTGTTTGCATTTCAAGTACAAAATTACATAGACTATGATGCAGAACTCAAAACATAATGTCATTTATTTTTTGAAAGCAACTTCTCAATCACAAGCTTAATGAATCTTACTCTACATATCTAAAATTGATTAGTTTAATTAGCTATTTTCTAAATGTCATAGATTTACCTAGAGGCCTTTGAATTATGGCTTTATCCTTAAAAAGATAAATGAAAAAATAAATCTAATTACCCTATCAGTTTTAAAATAATTTATTGTTACCTCTTTATTTAAACTAAAATAAAAACGAATAATTATAGGATGGGGATATAGCTCAGTGGTTCCGGCGCCTGTCTTGCAAGCGCAGGGGCCCGGGTTCGATCCCCAGTAACCACATAACAATACTGGCCGTGGAGGCTCAACCCAGCAGCAACCAGCACCACATACCACAGTGCCGGGCTTGGTGGCTCACGCCTGCAATCCCAGCACTCAGGAGGCAGAGGCAGGAGGATTTCTGTGATGAGAGTTTGAGGCTGAGCTCAGGGCCAGCCTGAACTATAAAGCGAGACCCTGTCTCAAAAAAAAAAAAATTATTATATTGAAATATATGTATATATAAATTTTAATTCTGTTACAATAAAGTAAATCAATAAAACCTAGTTCAATCTTTCTTCTCATTCTACATTCCTTAAAAATTGAAATGTAAGTTTATCTTCAAATTTTATACCGTATTAACTTTTAGATCAAATCTTAAAGGATGCTATGATTCCAAATTTAACAACAACAAAAAAACACACGAAAAGCCATATATTGTTCTACCAAATCCCAGAATCAACATGTGTTATAGATATGCACTCATTAACTCAATCATCCACTAATTAAGCTTAATGACTTTTTATCAAGTACTTCCTTTGTCAGAATATATGTGGGTCCCTTTGGTCAACTATATGATCCATGTAATGATATGAAGGACAATTAACGTTCAACTTCTTCTATGGAGAGGCACAGTGTAACACTGTTTCCATTTTACAGAGAATGAAACTAAAGCACAGACTGGTGAGCTCACTTACACAAATCCATACATGTGAAAATGCCAAGATTGAATTCTGACAGTGGATACCTGACTTTGAAGACCTCATGCTTCACCCATAGATTATAAACACTGTGGATCTTGTTTTCTCTGTCTCTCTCTCTCTCTCTCTCTCTCTCTCTGTCTCTCTCTGTCTGTCTGTCTGTCAACTTTCTTTCATTTCTCTATAGCTTTAGATATTTCTATTCATTTGCCCTCTCTGTCCTCCTCTGCTGGTTGAAGTGTTCCTATTTTCAGGTCATTTGACATTGAGATAACATAGGACCTTAGTCCTGGATGATGCTTGCATTATCTGATTCTTTTTCTCTGTTTTTCAAGAGGAGATCATGAAAAGTCAGCTGGCAAATCTTATGCTCTTTACAGATTTTTCTACCGAGTCATTAGTGATTGGATCAGTTTGAGAAGCAGCGAAACCTGCTCATCTTCTTACTTATTCAGTCTCACAGTGTAATCCAATGTTATACAAGATTTGTTTCACTCTTGATTCCTCCATGATTTCTCTAGAAAACTTTCTAATTTCCCAAGAGTTGTTATATTAATCACACAGCTCAGGGTAAATCATACTTCTTCTCTAAAATAAAAAACTAGAAATAGTAGAGCCCCCAAGGCAAGCATGCTTCAATAACAACAACAACAAAGGTTTCAAGGACTTCATAGACAGTCAATCAAAAAATGGGCAATGGCTTATGCTGGGAAACTTGAACATTTTTAATTAATGAAAATAAATGTTTTTGTTTCCACTTGAAAAAGTAATGCAATAGCTATTAAATGAAACATTGCATTAAAAATTTTGTACTTAATACAATCATGAATTTATACATTGTTAATAAATATATGTTCTTTGTCTTGGTTTTAGTTTACTCATCTTTCTTTTAGAAAAGGAGTTTTTAAATTAAAAAATGATACTGTAAATCTCCTTAGAGTATGGGGTTATTATCAACAGAGGAAGAAAAAATATAAATATTTTGATATATTTACACTAAATAAGGTATTATAAATCTCCTAAAAATCGATACACACAGAGGAGTGTTGTCTCACTATAAAAAGGAGAAGAAGGTGCTTTACGGACTTCCGGGAAGATGGCGGGGCAGTAAAGAAAGAACCTCTTTGCAATTTACCATTCCTACGTCAGAAGATAGCAGGTCAAAGGGGAAAAAGGGAGAGGGAAGTGGAAGGATTTGAGGCAAGAAGCGAAGTCTTCAAGGAGAATGAAAAGGAAAAACTTTCAGAAAAGGACAGAGCTCTTGGGCGCTGGACTCTCGGCACGGGAGGGGCTGCCAACCTGCAGAGGGCTGGTGACTCCTGGCGGCCCAGGGGCCCCTCGGAGAGACAGGCTGCTGGAGCGGAGCAGCCCTCAGACTGGACAGCAGCAGCTGCTGTTTTCAACGTATATTAATTGGTTCTGGACAGAAGATCGGTGCCAGTCAAGTAAGGAAGTTCCTCCCACCGCCTTAAGGGACTGAGAACGAGCCTCAGAGGCTGAGGGCTGCATCAAGAAGGGAGTGAGTCCCCGTCTGCCCTGAGGAGTGTGCCAGCCCCGGGATCGTCACACCTGTCCTCTCTGTCGCCGTGTCACATCCCTGCGTTCCAGCTCCTTGTCCACTGCACTGAAAAGGCGCCCGTTGGGAGAGTGAAGAAAGCCTGTGGACCACAACCATCAGTGAACTTGTGGGGCCAGCAGCCCCTACAAGAGCCTAGCTTCACTTTGGGGGAAGGTGGCGATACTTTCAACTCTGCAGGAGCTCCTTCAGCTGACCCCCTGGCCTTGTAGCCAGAATTCAGACTGATCTCAGCAGGCGGTGGCTATTTCCCTGTGACAAGTTAACTCCGATTTGCCCATATTTTCTTTTTAAACAAGGTTCAGTTCTTTCGGTATTGTTTTTTCTGTTTTGTGTTGTTGCTGGGGTTTTTTTCCCCCCTCTCTTCTCTGTTTTTATTTTTCTTTCTTGTTCTATTTTCTGCCCTCTCAGCAAAGCTGTGCTCTGAAATCCCAAAGGCCTCCTTTATAATTCACCTGTGGGGAACCTAGGGGTTCCAGACGACACCCCTGCCTGCCACTGACACCTCAAGACACATCCAGAAGTACTTTGTACTAATCCTCTAGGGCCCCCAAGGCAATCATATTGACAATTAAATATACATCTGTTATAATAATTTCTCAAAAGAAAAACTGACCTCCATAAAAAAATTAAGGACAGTATAAATTGGAGCCACAAGATCTTTGTTTAAGCAACACTGAATTTATATTTGAGGCTTGTTAGAGAATGGTAAATGAATTATCTCTGTGCAAGAAGAAAAATTCTAATAAGAAAATATTCCATTCTTCTTGTGGGCAAGATGAGTCACAGAGCAGAGTTTTTATATGTGAGAACTAAGAAGTGGCATCACTTTTTATACACGAATGGAAACTTGGAAGTGGTAGCAATGGGAAGGTTACAATGTGGCCAAGTTTGTAAGTCCTTATTGCAAAATAATGTGTAAAAAAAGAGGGTGGGTTAGGGATAGAGCACAGTAAATAAATGAAAAAATATACATTCAACCTAGCTTGGAAAAGTTAATTATGGATTTTTGTGTGGGAGGAAAAACAGTTTTTCATGAAATTAAAGACTTGTACTTATCTAAAAAATCAAATATATTAAATTAGTTCTCATATGTAGGAAACATTTGGCCTGTTCTTGAAAGCAGTTAACCAATTCCGTGCCAATTTGACATAAAACTATTAGAAGATAGGAAAGGGATCTTAAAACAGATATAGTCATATTCTAAAGAGTAAATATTTTTATGTTCAATTTCATCATATGTTGTAAAATAATTTTTATTTGAAATGGTGCTTAAATCAAAATTGAAAAGGAAAATTATTAATTTTTAGAAACCTTAGAATGTCACCACTTTTGAGAGTTCTGGGGACTCTTTCTAGAGATTCGTTTTAGATTCTTTTTATGCTGAACAATATTTGCTGACAACAAGTGCAAAAGGTAGTGAGGCTTGACATTTATTTAAGGTAGGACAAGAAACATGCTCTGCAGAGACAGTGCCAGCCAATTAAAGATAGGAAAACAAATAACTGTACCAGATGAGAGGAGA
The DNA here is from genome assembly GCA_004026965.1 of Petromus typicus. Taxonomy (NCBI): domain Eukaryota; kingdom Metazoa; phylum Chordata; class Mammalia; order Rodentia; family Petromuridae; genus Petromus; species Petromus typicus. The sequence goes on from PVIR01001950.1 coordinate 15,760, forward strand.
CCACTGGGCAGAGATTAGAGTGGACAAGAGCTTTTGGTGCCATCTTTTGTATCTTCTACTCCTTAGGCTGATGTCAAATCCACAGCATCCTGTAAATAACCTACTCTAGTTTTCACGAGAACTGAAGATCGTATCCTTGATTGATTCCAGAACTTCTGGAACCTTGAAACTGTTTTTATGCACATTTCCTGGATCTCCAGTAATTACAAGCGATACTCACTCATCCAGCCATCTTGCTATACCCTAATCTCCTGCTTCAAAAAGGGATATCATAATTGTTCAATCAGATATGTTTTGACCATAGAATTTGAAATGTAAGCTCATAGGAAAGGAAAACCTGTGTTTTTGAAAGGTATTTGAATTATACATGCAAAAAAGATATATAAATGTATAGTTTGATAAATTTCCACAAAATGAGCACTCCTGCCTACCATAGCTTATAGTCCTAGCTACTCAGGAGGCTGAGATGGGAGGATCATATGAGTCCAGGTGTTCTAGACTGCAGTACTCTATGCTGGTCAGGTGTCTGCAGTAAATTCAGTATCAATATGATGACCTTCCCGGAGCATGGGACCACCAGGTTGCCTAAGGAGGGCTGCACCAGCCCAGGCCAGAAGTCTGTATTTCTTCCACTCAATTATTACTAATGTAGGCAGCTATGGATTTAATATGTACTTGGAAAGGGACTGGGCTCTCAAGGAAGTCCGTGATAGGTGGATACATTAGAAGTATGGCTGGAGGCACACCAGAAGAAGGCAAGGCCTCAAGATAAAAGTCACAATGGGTAGACGTATGTATTTCCCTAAGCGATAAATGGAAATATGAGAGTATACTGTGATTGGTACTCCACCCAGTCCACTAAGTTCAAGTATTAGACAACCAGCTGAGTGACCAGAACACCTAGGCCCATCCCTTCCTTAACATGTTCCTGTTTCAGAAGTCATAGATGAGCCAACATTAATGATATTAGCCATGCACCCTTGCTTTGTGCTCAGCTTCCCTATTGGATCAATGTTAGCTAAGTGGCTAGCCTTGTAATCTTATGAGTTGATTATAGTTTGACTCTCATACCCACCTGCCCTATAAAACATTCATGGAGAAATAGCCTTAGTTGGAACCATTTTCAGGACTCCAGTCTCTCAGGAGCTATTCCTATGGTGGACAAAGGAGGTTAAGAGTAGGAAAGGTTTTATTGACAGATAGCGTCTAAGAATCAAGAGGGGTCCTGCATGTGAGTTGCCACCTGGCCTTTGTCAGAGCAATTTATATAGTAAAGTCACAATGTGGGTACAACATGGTCCAAACTATTATCAACATATAGTATTAGAAGTATAGATTCTTAGCTAATATTGATCCAGTAGGCAAGTGGCTCACATAGCAAGGATAAAACAAAAGCATTTTGGGGGAGAAAATGGGTCCAAAATACTCTGGTCACCCACATGGGTGATTCATGCCTATCTGGACGTCCTGGAATAGATGGTGTTAATTACTGTTACATTCCAAGTGACTCCTTATTTTTTAGGGAAGCATGTAGGCCTGCCCATTGCATCTTTATCTTGAGGCTTGGTCACCCTCATATGTGCTTCTAGCCACAATTCTAATTGAAGATGAAATTCAGGCTTGGCTGAGCTGGAGTTTGGCCCTGAGTGCTTATTCATGATTCCTTCCTCAGTCCAAACGACACAATCTACAACCGCTCACCTCTCTGTATACTTCAGCCAATCCGCAACCGACCCAACCCATATGGTTACAAACCCCGCCCCCACGCATTTAAAAATGTGTGTATCTTACAATAAAAGCGGAAGTGTTCTCCAAATCCTGCCTTGAGTCTGCGTGGCGACTCTGCGCAATCACCCTACCAGTCCGAGTTTCCATTACAAAAGCACAACAACATCTAATGTCTTAATTTTATTTATTTATTTATTTGCTGACTTCATTCACAGGCTAGTCCTTTTCTCTATATTAATTTCTATCAAAATTATCCACATATAATGTTCCTATTCCCCTCCAAAGCTTTACTACTCTTAACCTCCTTTCTCCTTTGGAATTCATTTTTTGATTTCAGGGGACAAACTCAGCGCATCTGACACACAGAAAGGTGGGAGTTATATTTCTCTTATATCAGTACAATCTCCCTGCGTCCTAGTGGTCATCAACACTGAACAACAGAGTTCGGTTCGGCCCTGGCCACTGGCCATAGTGCACCTCGGTCCTCCAACACCCACATTCCTTCTGAGGATACTTCTTTGATTCTGCTGGGTAAATCTGCCTTTGGCTTTCTTTGATGCACCCCAAAGTGCTTTTCTGGAGTGAAAGTTGGCAAACGTGCTCTGTGGATGAGGGGCCAGTTGGAATCCCCATATCCCTGTGAGATCCTCCTAATACTCTGCTTAGTGACAATTCACTCTTTCGTACTTTCTTTCACAATGGAGATTGAGAAGATGGGATATACTTCTTTGACGAATAGTAGAGTAGCATTTCTATAGACAATAAAATTTAGCATATATATGAAAAATTTGGAAGTATTCTGAAACTGACTGAAAATAATATTTTATTCTAGTAGTCCTTTTCAGGCATCCTGAGTCTTTTAACATATTTGTGCCATTTTCCAGCAAGGTAAGTTGTAGGTAACTGATAACAATGTGAAGATTTTCCACAAATGTGTGGATTGGTGTTATTAGGTAGAAAGAAGTTGGGTATCATTTTGTGCACAAACCCATTGTACATTGATTTATAAATATATTTCAGCACTCCTTCCCTGACTATGTACATAAAGTTTAAGTTTTTATTTGAAATTGATTGTGACCTCTTACTAATTCCTTCATTAGTTAATAAAGTAAATAAAATCTGTGATATGTATTTGCTATTGGAGCATGAATCAAGGACAATTCTCCCCAAGTTTTGGTAGTCCTGAATAAAACATTGGGCAAGACACACAAAAAAGATAGCAGAGATGCACATTTGTCAAAGATGGAAAAGACTTAAGCTCTACAGAGTTAGAGCAACCCAGGAGCAGAGTCAGTGTGTCCATGAGGACAATGGAAATGTTGCCCTGGGGCACGGGGTCTCAGGTTTAGAAGTTCTTTTGTGCAACGAAGATTTGCATGTGGTAGGAAACAGTAAAGGAAAGGCAGAAAAACTTAATGAAGTTTGATTAGGCAAAGGTGTGGTCAGTGAATGGGCTCAAACTAATGGGAAGGCGAATGTCACAAGAGCTCAATGATTGAAGTTGAAAATTTAAACTGTTGCACAGGTTCCTCCATTAAATCTCCAGAACATGATCAAAACCATGATTTTTTTATTGAAATCTTTATTGGTACATTACATATACAGATCATAATTGCACTCCACAATGGGGATTTGTACCAGTATAAGACACACAACTTAATTCTCATTTTTTCCCGTAGCCTTACCCACCCTACCACCCCACTATATACATAAAATTTGTTTCCTTTCTTTTTTTTAATAATCTCATTATTTTCCCCCTTCACCCTATTTCCCTTTGAGTATTTTCTATTTCACAATATATAACATACAATTCTAGAACTCATTTACATCTTTATTTTCTCATACCAGAGAAAAGATGCAATATTTACCTATCTGTGACCTATTTCACTTATGAGGATATCCTCCAGGTATCCCCATTTAAGTATAAATGATTCAAACTTATCATTTTTTATGGCAGAGTAATACTTCATTCTGTAGAAGAACCACAGCTTTTTTATCCAGTCTCCAGTTGATGGTCATTTGGGTTGTTTCCAAGATGTGGCAATCACAAACTGAGCTGCTATAAACATGGGTGCCCATACATCACTGTGATATGAGTCTTTTAATTCTTTTTTGTATATACCTAGCTCAAAAACATGATTGACAGGATGCTGAGTCATAGCCGCTGTATCTCCTGAACAGGTCTTTTCCCACAATTCCCTGTTATAATTGCATGTGTGAGAAGTAGTCCGCATGTAAGAACCATGAATGAACTCCAAGTGAAGACAGGTTATTGTTGATCATACTGGCAGGACTGGCACACAAGAAACTTGGTTTGAGATTTCAGAATTTTCCCACAATCTAAAATCCTTATCTCTGCTTTCAGATCATACAAAGGCCAGAGAGTTTGCCTATGGGCTGAAAAGTTCTAGTGAGTGGAAAGGAGTGAACCCATAGCCCCAGTTATGCCATCTATATGAACAAGAGGTCCTGCAGTTCCACAATTGGTTTCTTCCTTCTACAAATTAACCACCAGGAAGGATAGTTGTACTATCAATAACTCACTTGGCCTGGCATCAGCTTTTCTTGGCTCAGTGTCAAATGTAAATGTAGAGCTGAAAATAGTATTATTTGGTTCCATGTACAGTGCCGAGCAGTCACAAAAACTGAAAACTGTTTTCTGCTTCTGTGGCCTTGGGTCCCATGACTTTGACATATTGAGAGATAATTTTACCATATTAAAAATCTCTATTCTTTGACCTAAATTATAATACTCTAAAAATTTGTGTTTCATTTGCATGCTTGTTTTCTAAAATAGGATAAATTTACTACTTAAAGTGGATTCAAAGACAGGTAGTTAATATTTATTAGATCCTCTTATTTATCTTCTTATTAAGATAATATTTTTAGTCATTTCTGTCACTTCTTTCTACCTGAGCCCTTGTATGGAGTGAAACTGACCTATGAGTTACTATGCTAAAGGAAGCAGGATCTTTCACATAACCTATCCATGCATGTTACAGCAAAGTATACATTTAATCAGGGATTTGGTTCTGTTTTTAATTAATTTCCCATTACTCTTATCATAAAATACCAGGTTCTTAATTTGCCCCATCTTCCTTTTCTGGATGGAATTCTTAATTTCTGAAATACAACATGTATAGTTCTGAATTCAGAATCTTGGCACAGGTTATTAATTCCACCTGAAAAGCCTTTCTCTACCACTTGCAATTCTCCCTTGTGTTACTTTCCTTGTCCCATTCTTTCCTTTACCTTATCTTTTCTCATCTCCTCTCCCTCTCCAGCTTTTCCTTTATATCCCCCACTCATTCCCTCTTGCTTTATTTATTCCTATTCAACCTTAAGATTCAAGTTAAATCAGGCTCCTTTTTCTCAGACTAATTTTCTTAACCCCACTCCTAGAATAATTCCAACCCCATTTAGTCATACTCTCAGCACCGACTTATTATCCTCTTTAGCATTCAGTCCAATTTGTAATTATATAGCCAACTTTGGCAAATTTAATTGATTAATTTAGTAAGGTCCAAGACAGCTTTGCTTACCAGAATATCTGCAATTTCTAGTTAAAATCCTCGCATGTAATTTGTGCTTAATACTCAGTTACATCAGCATGTCACTATTTTTGCTAGCTATGATGCTGACCATATGAAATCTCAGGATAAAAATGTTTTTATTTAGTGAATTTTATTTAGTGAATTTTTATTTTAGTGAATTTTGGAAGTTTCCATCTGGTAATAAGCTCTTTCTAGACCGTGCTCTCTCTGACAATGTGCAAATATACTTGGAAATGTTTTCCCAGGTGAGTGTTGTGCAACTCTGATTAAAATGATATGGAGCCTGGGTTGAATTTCTATGTTTCATTAATATGTAGCAAAACACAGGAAAAAGTTTTCAAATTTCTTTCCTATCTTAGCTTTCTATTAATTAAATGGGATATATATATATATATATATATATATATATATATGCCTTTCTTTAGGATGGTTTTAAGGATTAATAAATCAATAAATTCAAATAAGTGAACATATTTACATTGTGCTTTGCTCCAAGTAATGTTAGTAACTATTTTTAAGTTATTTTAGAAGTCTGATTTCATGAGAAATTCACAATATAAAACAAAAAAGGAAAAATCTTTGTCTTCAAAAGGCATTAAATATCCCTTATCTTTAATGACACATGGAAGGGGCTGGTCAATGTAGATTATTTTTATTGGAAGAAACAAATATAGCAATATTGCAATTTTAATTTTCAAAGTAGTAACTTCTTCCCTCCCGACAAGAAGAAAAAGGAACTAATTTTCTGTTGTAATTTATACAATGTGATGAATAAGTTATAAAGAAAAGACCCCTGTTACAGTTACAGTATCGGGATTCTGGATGGTCTTGCTTATGCAAGGCTCTTTGTATTTTTGAAGTACATTTATACAATAGAGAGATAAGAAACTTATGAACATATCCTATAAACTGACAATGTTGCCCTAAAGCATTTTCTATAACTCTAAAAATTCTAGTAATGTCAGAAAAGATAAGTTATTTAATAAAATAAATTTGCAAAGTATTCTCCTCCTTGACAATTCACAATAAAGTTCCCAAACTTACCTGGACAGCAATAACTACAAAATATTGCAAAAGAAATTGCCCTTAAGGAAATACATCAAGCCCTTCTTTCACTTCAGATGTAGCCACAGGTAATGCAACCAACGAGAGCACATCTTAGAAGATAGCTGCCTGTACAGACAGAGGTCATGGAGGACAGCGAACAAATGAGCTCTTCCTTGAAAGCAGAGTGAGGATCTAATTAGGAAAGCTTTCCTTTGCCTGGGTGAATAACCTTGCAATGCCTGCCATTCGGGTTTTCATCTTTCCTGTGGAATAGTGACAGCTGTGGGTTTCACGTCCCTTCCCAGGACATGGGCTTTGTTGCGTTTTCTCCTCATCCTTCATCACTGCATGTTGACTGTTGTCACCAACAGGATGGGTGTGGGCCAGACAAGCATCTCTTCTTCTATTTTTCAGATCACAGTGATCTCCATGCACTGGTGCTGGAGAGAATCATTTCAGTACTCAGCAGTCCCACTCTCTTCATGGGATGCAGGAGCCATAGAAATGTTTAGTTACCATTTTGTAAAGCACAGATTGTATTTTGCAGAGGAGAAGAAGGGCTTTGGATATTTTTTGAGCAGCAGTAAAGCAGTACTGGCAGAGATGGTGGGCTGTCCCTTGAAGGTTCACCCTCCCCTTGGTCTTATAGAGTTAATGCCAGCAAGTAGCTTTTCACCAAATATAGTGTTCCTTGGATTTGTCTGCAAACATGTGGAGCCACTTGATTCCTTTTCACTATCAGGATAATGAAAAACATGTTTTGTGCCTTTCTGGGCACCAGAGACTCCAGATATACATAATCCCGGTCCATTCTTTATTTTTTAATCAACGGAAAGTAGAATATCCTCAGGCCCTAGTTAAGACTGGAAGTGTAAATAAAAAGGAGTCTGGGACTCCAAACCTAAGAAAAACAAACCGATGGAAAGCCCTCAAGTGCACATGATTATAAATAAAAAATAGACTTTAGTTATGTTAAGTCAATGAAATTCGGTTAATTTCTTATTGCCAGGGACAGAGTACATAATACATAACACTTAAAAGAAAACTATTTATTTTGGGCTCATGGTTTCAGAGGCTTTCATTGATGTTAGCAGCTGGCTCCAAGGAAATGGCATGGAGAAAGGGCCTCGCAGAGAAAACCAGCTTAACTGGCAGCATCCAGAAAGCAAAGAGAGCAGGAAGAGCCAGAGAGAGGAAGTGAGAGACAGAGAGAGAGAGAGAGAGACAGATCCTCCAAGAGCCAATTCTCAGTGACCCTTGAACCATATCTTTAATTATGAGGTCATCTCTGGGCTAAACCACCAATGAGGACAGAGTCCTCATGACCCAATTACCTTCTGAAAGACCCAACTCTTTGGAGGGAACATTATATATATAAACCATAACAGGTTAGTTTATTATAAAGCAGCTAGTATTCTACAAATAATATATAAAAGCAGATTCCATACAGGTAGTTAAATGAGTCTAGATCTCAGAGGAGAGGTCAAGGCAAGAGACTGACTATATCAAGTTAACATATACAATGCTTTTAAAGGCCTAAAACTGAATATTACTTATAAGTGCATATATGAGAACAAGAGTTAAAGATAATCTCGGAAAGCTACAATATTAAAAGTTAGGAAAAGTGTAATCTGCAAAGAATTCCAAGATAGCCTATGAAGTAAAAATAAAATAAAATAAAGACTAGTTGTGCCCTCGAAGCAGAGCATAATTTTCAGCAGCAGAAAAATAGTCAGTGATGTCCAGCACTACTCAGAGACCCTTTCAGATAGGAACGATGTACAATCTGTTGTGTTTAATAACTTTAGAAACTGTTTTAGAAACCGAAAAAGCCATGTCAGTATATTTGATGGAAAGAGAAGCCCAAAGCTAGTGTCTTCAAGCCTAAATGGGAAGACAGGAAGTGAAAAGAGAGCAAAGGAGATAGAAGGCAAAGTACTGAAGTTAAAGGAAAATAATGCTGAGGGAGCATAAGGAGCATAGAAATGGTCCAAGGACTAGGAAGCTGTTGGTCTAAGGGAGAAAGATGAAGATCGGAGTGTTATAGGAAGGTTGGCCTTTTGAGGGGAGCAAAAGCACTTATTCCTTGTAGGAAGAAGAAAGACACACTCAGAATGAATATAGATGCATGTGGTTTGTTGATCATGTCTGATTTTGAGTGTTTTTAAAGTAAAACATGAAGAGAGGTCATCACTAAAGGCTATAAAAATTTATGAATTATCTCAGACATGGTCAAAGTAAAATTTTCAACTCCACACAAAAGGATACCAATTTGATAGCTTTAGTCATGATTGGTATGGCATGTAATCATTCAATTGCAAGTTATGTGACTGTGTTTGTTTTGTTCTGCATTGATATAGTGGAGCAAAGATAGCTGGGTTCAATGAAGGATGATTTTTTTTTTTTTTTTACTGTGGATATAAGTAAGAGAAACTGAACAAATTCTAGGGCCTTTACATGAAAGTGATTTGAAGCCATTGACCATGAGTAAGAAAGAAATTGAAGAAAGGAGGAAATAGTAAGACTGAAAAAAATAGATCAGATAAAGTCAAAGAAATGAGGCAGAATGGACTATTGCAGTAATTGAATAGGCAGAACCTACCAAATTTAGATGAACAGATCTGGGCTGAGATGCATAAAAAAGAAATTTCTCTGACTACACTTACAGGTAATGATAGGCTGTAGGGTAAACTACCAAACAGAACCAGGAAGATGGTTGCCAAAGGTGGTGAAGACACTGGATATACTGACAACAAAAAACTGAGAGGTCAGTGCCCTCAACCTGGAAATGATCCTTGTGAAAAACAGACTTCAAATCACCTGTGAACAACAGGGAATAATTCAGACGGAAATGGCGTTAATGGATGATACATAAAGAACACAAACTTCAAAGGAAGTTCCGAGGGCTTGGAGGCGTTCTGGGGGGTGTTTTTGTTTTCATTTTTTCAGTCCTGGTGACTGAACCGAGGACTCCACGCATGCTACGCAAGTGCTTTACCAACCTGTATCTTTAAAGAAGGAAGACAACCATAAGAAAAACACAATACTAATCCCGGTAACCGGACATTAAGACACATAAACAAAGAAGAACGAGGCATGATTTTTCTCAGAAGTTCTTGATGCCTAAACCCAAGGCTAAGGGTGCTTGTGAAATATATCTTACCTAAAAAAACAAAACCAACCCAGTGTGACCCTACAGGAACAGAAAGCAGGACCTTTATCTGCACTACCGCATACATTACACATTTCCTTCTACAGATTATTTTAAAGAAAGACTTTGATTTAAAATAGAATTTGCACTTTGAAAATCAGAAAAACTGTATGAGAATGTAAGGATCTAATTTCCTCCTGAAACTTGGTAAAGATTTTCCCAAGCAGGACTTTTATTTCTGTCATTAGATGCATGTATTCAGAGAAACTATTCCAATATACCACATGTAAAGTGCTGCAATTATTCCTTGTTTTTTTTTTTTTGTTGTTGTTGTTGTTGTTGTTGTTGTTTTTGAGACAAGGTCTCGCTTTGTAGATCAGGCTGGCCCCAAACTTAGCCTCAAACTCACATCACAGCAATCCTCCTGCCTCTGCCTCCCGAGTGCTGGGATTACAGGCGTGAGCCACCATGCCCGGCACCGTGGTATGTGGTACTGGCTGCTGCTGGGCATGACTCTCCACACCCAGTATTGCATGTGGTTACCGGGGGATTGAATCAGGGCCCTTGAGCTTGCAAGACAGGCGCCAGAACCACTGAGCTAAATCCCCGGCCCTGCAATTATTCTTGAAACAGTCTTCTGAAAGAAAAAGAAGGGCAGAAAAAAATCTAATGGAATAAGCACATGGACAAAGCAAAAGTTTATGTACCAAATTAAAGTTTGAATTAGTAATGCCTCGGTCCTCCTGCCTTGCTCCTCTTTCCCGCCCATCTCTGGCTTCTTCCTCCCTTATGGCCTTCTCCCCATTCTCTTCCACCATTTCCTCCTTCCTTTTCTTTCCTCACTCCTTCCCCTCCTTCTTTGGTTACCTATTGCTTCTGAAACTTCTGCATGTTTTCTAGATTTCTCTTATTTCAAAGTCCCTCAGCTTCATTTCTAGGTCACCCTCTTTCCAGGTAGTTAACCTGCACTCTCTCTTTGCTGCTGGTGACTTTTTTGGCATCAGTGACACTTTGCTAATCTAGGTCAAATGAATGTACTAAAAACCTTGACTGAGTTAATTTTATTCTTTCCTAATTTAAAAGTCGTATGTCATTTTTAGTATTACTATGCTACATTTTTGTAGTTATTCTTCTACATCTTTTGAGATATATACTCTGAATTCCTGTTATCTGAATATATTTTGTAATGATAGAATTTCTACCAATGGTTGCTCCAATATTTTGGCACCTTACTCTGTACTTTGGTACTGTTACACAGATTCACAGGACCTTCACAGGAGGGTTTGTTTTATATTGTGCTTTTCAATATACATCTCTTTAATTTGAAGGGCTTTATATATGCATGTTTGCAGAGCAAAAAGCACCACACATTACTATTTTATTGTAATATATTCTTGGAGTTTTCTTCATCTTTTCTGTATGATCATACCAAGATATTGGAAATTTATATACTTTTGTATCGTTAAAATGGTCAGATACATCTCAGCATTAGAAGGGCCACAACAAGAGGACCATAAATTGAAGTTCTACCTTGACAACTTAGCTAGACCTTGTTTCAAAATAAATAAAATAAAATATCGGTTGTTCTGATCTGATCATGACAAGTATAAAATTATAACCCATAAAAATGCAAATATCATGTCAAAAATTAATAAGAATATAATGTGGAATAAAGCAAAAATATAGGTAAAAATTAAATAAAATTATTAAAATAAATATTCTTATATTCACATTCTGCATTTATACTACTGTAATGCTTTTATACTAATCAGTTTTAAAATAGAAAAATTTCTAACTACAATTTGCAGACATCCTAAAGCTCAGGAACACAGTCCTATTAAAATGAATTCCTTACTGAAATAGATATTTCCTAAATCAGAAAAGCACTGCTCAGTGCTGGAGGAGGAAAAGATTTGGATTTCTTGTATAAATACATTTCAAGTTCTGAAATGTATCATAGCCTTTGGCAAACTGAATGTATAAAGAAAGAACCTGAATACTTTCCAAATTTCACTTAAAGGTTCATAAACATCAAAATAAGGTGCAGAATCCCAAGGATAAAATTGTTTTCTGCATGATTAGAAAGCACAGAAAATGATGAGCACTATAAAACCATTTTCTGTTTAGACATTGAGATTGATTAGACTCTCGTTCACCATATATTTATTCCTTAATCTCTTCTGCTTCTTTGCAAGGAAAATATTTTCCTGCCCTTTTGCTATCAGCCTTCTCCGCGTGACTTGTTTTAGTCAGTAGGATGTGGGAGGAAGTGACAGCATACACACTGATGAGGGGTCATATGTGTCCTTGTCTGTTTCTCTGGATTCTCCTGGGACATTCAGTCTTACTCCCCAGTTGTCACTGTTCCTAAATCTCAAGTTCGGGCATGAACATTCCTAGATTGGAGCCACCTTTGGTTTCAGAGCTGGAGGTTGATCTACCTGGTCTTGAAATGAGACCAAACATGCACTGTTACAAAATAGTGATTATAAGGTAGTTTTATGTGTAATGCAGACTCGCTAACACAGTCAGCTGACATTGGGAACTATTCAGAGTGCACAGTGTTTGACCCTGGGACCCTTCTTAGCTGCACCTCTGTCCTTTGAGATTCACTTGCCCCTAACAGCTACCTTCTCACTGTTTCTCCAATTCTGTTCCCCTTGGATCCTTTGCTGTTCATTTTACACTCTGTCTCCCTCAAGACGTGTTTTCATAGTTGCTAAAGTTCTGTAGCCTGAGGACAATTGTATACAGTGAAAAGGTGATGCTAAAATAACTTAAATCATACATATTTGGGGCACTGCATGACCTAAATAAGAGAGAGAAAGAAATACAGGATAAACAGGATGAATACTTTAAAATAACAATAGGATGGATTTAAATCTAAAAATATTGACTATTAGCTTAAATTAAAATGAGTCCATTTATCCAAATTAAATACAAAGATTATCATAGTGGACATATCAGTAATATCACTTAACTTATAAGTATAATGGGTCAGGGATATATGTTAGAAGTAGAGAGCTTGCTAAGGATGTGTGGAATCCTAGATTTGACTGCCAGTATCACATCCAACACATTATATCTGCAAATACTGAAAGGTAATAAGAAAATACTTAAGTATATACTATGAAAAGTTATTTAAAAGAAAGTTTATGCAATATATTACAATCAAGAGTAATTTTTCAGGCAAAAAATGCAAACATTAATATAAATAAACACACACGTATACACACACACACACACACACACACACACACACACATATATATATAGGTATATATATGCCTATATATATACCTATATATATACCTATATATATATAGATATATATATATTATATATAAAAACACATAAGCACATATTCATGAAAACATACACATAGATTTCATATCAATAACTCTTATAATTAACACAATGTGACAATGACACCAGCAATATGCCCATACACAATGGAACAATGTGAAAATTAGAGAAAGAAATCCACACATATATGAATGCTAGATGTATGATTTACATGGTAATACTGAGGAAGAAAATAAGACAATGAAGATTGCAATTCCAGAAAATTCAAGAACAACTGTTAAAGGCAAATATTAATTAATTCTAAGAACAAGACAGCCAGCAATGAACTAAATTTAGAGATTAAAGTCAGAAAGAAAGAAGCATAATGTTGACTTGGATTTTTCAGTCTTTTCTTTTTTAACTACCTCTAATTATGGACAGCTTTGTTTCCAAGTCCAGGGGCAAGGGCAGGACGGCCAGAGAAGTCTCTGATGCAAGTGTAAAATGAATGAGGAAGTAATAATCAGAGAGATTGTCTTGCTTTCTCCTTTCTTGGATACACATCCAACACCCATAGCTTAAATAGGAAAAGGCATATTGTAGCTCACAGGTTGTAGAGGCTTCTGTCCCTAGTTAGCTGACTTCAGGCAGGAGGGTGCGGCAGAAGAGAGATGTCAAATCTATTCTCTTTAAAAAACTATTCTTACCCTCAAGTTATAATCTGCAAATGAAAATGTTCCCAGAACTTTCAAAGTTTCTCTACCTTCTTGGGACACAAATGTGCCACTCACTCCTTCAGGCAGCATCATATCCAGCAAATCCTACTTGATTTCCCTTTGTATTCTCATATAATACCTCTTTATCTTCATCATTTCTTTTAATTTTATTCCTTCAGATAATATTCATATAATTTTCAATATGTCATACACACTGTATTCAAACCTGGAGAGAGACAAGCACAAAATAGGCAAAGCTCTTGACACAGAGCTACCTTCTCTCCAGGGGAGACACTAGCAATGAAAGAAGAAGAGTGCAACGGGGCTGTCTGTGTGCTCGAGACCCAAAGGATCCAATCAGAGATTGTGGCCTGGAGCTCACTGGAGTGTCCCCTGTGAGTTCATACCAAGAGGCCAAAAGGTCTGTGCTCAAAGCCAAGAAATAATCCTCAAAATGAAGGTGAAGAGGGAGTCCTCCAAAGAAACAGAAGCAAGCCTGCCTTCTTCCTTTCCCTTTTATTCCATTCAGACAACAAGCCTATTGGTTAGTACCACCCACACCGAGGGTGGGTCTTCTGTGTGCTGCAAAACCCTTCAGCCACACTCAGAACTATGCTGATTCAGTGTAGCTGAGCATTTCTTACTCTGGTTGGTGCAATCAGCTACCTATCACAACTTCAATTCTTTTCTCTGTTCCTATGTCCATTTTCAACTGCTAAGAACAAGATGCCATACTCGGGCAAGTTCTAAGTAAAAGATGTTATTTTGGATTATGGCAGATCAAGGGCTGTACCCAGTGATGACCTATTGCTAACAGAGGTTAAGGTAGTGCATAGCATCACATGGTAAAAGGGAGCACCTGGTGCATCTCTTCTAATTTCTCCCTGTTCTTATACTCTTACCAAATCGAGTCATGAGGCTCCAGACCAGATGTCCTTATCTAACTAATGCTAATCACCCCCGAAGGCCACAACAACATGCAAGTTAAGTTTCCTCCTTCTTAATACCTCACAGTGGAACTCAAATTTCAATACATAAATCCTGTGGGACACATGCAGACTATATTACTCCATAGCAATCTTATTATTGTTTTCTTAGTCACTATCATCACTGGAAATTACTGAATATCTATCAACCTCCAGGTGTTACTGCAGTTGGTCAGGACAGAAAAGTGGAAAAAAAAAAAAAACAGGCAACATAGCTGTATTCTTAGCACCCCTCAGACTCCTAATATAAGGTATCCACAGGGTAAGAACATCTAGTTATAGAAAGAGCATTTAAAACACAGAGATGATATCATTAAACTAAAGAAAAAGTGGGAAAAAAAAGAGTGATCTGCTGATTAAACAAATACATTACAACATATGGACATAGAAGTTGGTTCTCTCTGTGACCAAAGATGTGGTCATGAGAGCTATACAAAGGAAATGAGTTTGTAACTCTCCCTTTAAACATAGTCCCAAACTAGGATTTGACAGAGACATTTCCTGATCATGCTGAGGATGAGAGTCATCTTTGATCAGGATGGAGACCCAGTCCAGAGTCCTAAGTCAAAACTTCCTGGAATGCCAAGGCACTCCCTCTGAAGTCTGTGAGTAGTGCTCCTGCGATTCCTGAGGAAGGTCCTGGCACCTCCTCCTCCCAGCTACTCCAAAACACAGATGTCTTTCCTCCCTCTTGTCTTAGGGAAAGCTTTTCCAGCTCTAACAACTTCCTCCTTCTGGCTACTTGAAGCAATTTTGGTCATAGAGTGGGCGTACAAGGTGTAACTGTGATTCTACTTTAGAAAGTTAATGTTCTGTCTGCCATCAAATTGCATTTCTCCATTTAAAACTTCAAACTGAATAAACTCAAATTAGTTTATGATATCGCATGAATGCACACAAATAGCACTATAGATTTTTGTTAATATGTCTTTTGTACCATGTCTTCTAAATACAGCCAGTAAGTTTTAATCATGCATGTTTGGAATTCTTCATAAAGTCACAGCAAATTAACCATCCAATTTTAAAGCTGCAATTAGCAATATTAATGATTTATTCTTTGTGTTGAATATGTGGTGGAAAATTTGTATTTCTCTTGTCAAGCTAAGCTATCTATGGATTACTTCAAAGAAGCTGATCAGATCAAATGAAAAATCTATTAATGTCATTTTTATGCATTAGACACAAATTAGCAAAATTCTTCAATGACTGTGTATGTGAATCTAATATAATTACTTTAAAGGAACTGTTATCACTTAAAATATGTTCCAAGTGTCAATTGCTAAATGCAATAAATAGATTTTCTCAGGAAAAATATCCACTAACAATATTAATTAATACTTGTTTTTGTGAATTTAGAAGAATAATTTATGTTTGTAAAGGTATAATAAAGTCATGATTATAAGGTCCTAAAATATACAGGCAGGATTATTACCACCAAAGCAAATATATATCTATTCTACATATGTATATAATATATATATATATATATTCTACATATGTATATAATATATATATACATATATACATATGTATATAATATATATACATATGTATATAATATATATATATATTATGGCATCTTGTTCTTAGCAGTTGAAAATGGACATAGGAACAGAGAAAAGAATTGAAATTGTGAGTCCCAAATCCTAGTTTGGGACTATGTTTAAAGGGAGAGTTACAAACTCATTTCCTTTGTATAGCTCTCATGACCACATCTTTGGTCACAGAGAGAACCAACTTCTATGTCCATATGTTGTAATGTATTTGTTTAATCAGCAGATCACTCTTTTATATATATATATATATTAGAAAGTAAAGATATTCTATGAATGAAGGGAAAGTGAGAGGAAAATAGGTTAAATTAGTTTTAAGACTAACCACTATGTGAATTTTGTAAATAAAATATAACATATATAAACTATATATCTATAACCTAACATCAAAAGTGTTTTTAAAACTAAATTTAATACATTGATCATGCACCATATGAAAACCTTATTAAAGTCTTATCAAAGTTTTTTTTCTACACATAAAACTTACTGAGAGGACACCAAAAAACTCAGCTCAATAATGCCAAATGTAGCGTTTTTAATAATGTTGTTCAATTAAAACTATATTTTTACATTAAATATTGTGTACTCAGGAAATGCCTGTTTGGAAGGTTTTTTGGAGCTATAATCACTAAAGTGTGTTATTTAGTATATTTTTATATATTTAGTATAGATATGACAGCTCAAAGTATTGTTGTTGAGAATTTTAAAAAATTGTTTTAAAGTACATACCAAGAAGTTTAACAAAACAAAAATAGCTACCCTGAGAATTACCTACCAAAGAATCAAAAACATGCGCTTTTTTTTTTTTTTCTTTTTGAGGCAGGGTCTCACTTTTGTAGTTCAGGCTGGCCCTGAGCCTTAACTTGGATTCACAGCAATCCTCCTGCCTCTGCCTCCAAAGTGCTGGGATTAGAGGAATGAACCACTATGCCAGCATTGTGGTATGTGGCTGTGATTGCTGGTGGGCATGAGTTTCCACACCCGGCATTTCTGTGTGCAGTTACTGTGGATCGAACCTGGGCCCCCTGCACTTGCAAGGCAGGTGCCGGAACCACTGAGCTAAATCCCCTGCCTAGATATGCATGTTTTTAATCATTATTATTTTCATCACTGTTACAAAAGTTTCAAGGAATAGGCAGAATACAATAAAGAAAGAATATCGGTATGGAAATAAACTGTCAATCATTGAGTAGTTAGAGAGTTTGAAATCATTAAGTGTTTCCTGTGGCCAGAAATTTAGCTCAGTGGTTCTGGTCCCTGCCTAGCAAGCACAAGGTCCCAAGTTCAATCTCGGTAACCACATACAACCCTGCTGGGCATGGTGACTCACACCCACCAGCAATCAGTACCACTTACCACAATGCTGGGAATGGTGGCTCAGCCTGTAATCCCAGCACTCAGAGGGAGGCACAGGCAAGAGGACTGCTGTGAGTTCAAGGCTAGTCTGGCCTACATAGTGAGTTAAGGGCCAGCCTAAACTACACAGTGAGACCCTGTTTCAAAAAAAGAGTTTCCCAAATTTCCATTTATTTCCAATCTAGTCTGATTGATTAGGGCATCTTTGCATAATTCCAGATATGCAGTGTAGAAAATGACTGCAATATCTATTTCAGAGAAAACACTAATTACTGTACAGATACTACAAACTTAAATCAGAAACTATTTTTAAACCTTGAAGGTTTAAACCTTGAAGGTAAACAATTTGCTTGAACCGCAAGCAATCTAGTTCATTTTTGACGCATGTTACTGTAACTTTGATCTAATAAACATTTCCATAAACCTCAAAAGTGATTCCTTTGCCTCCACTTGATGTTCGTAAGAATGCTGATGGACTCTTGCAGTCAGCTGGAGCTTTCATAATTTCAGAAGAACATTGAAATCTGGGGAACACCTTTGTATTCATTCATTATCACTCCTGCACTCATTCTAGACTCAAGGAACATTCACACCATCCAGGGCATAGAGAAGGCATTCTTTGACCTAGAGAGACATGCTAATTTGTGATCTTTTAATCATAATTTTGGAAAGTTGACTCATTTTCCCCTTTAGGTGACCTATAAAATATGTGAAAATCATGAAATTTGTTACCAGAGTTTGTAGAATCATGAAATCAAACAAACTAGCTGTACAATATTACAGAGTAAACTCTCACCTGCAGTGTGAGGATAGCCACAGAATTCTCAGAGAGCTATATTTAACTTTACAGGCCACTTTCCAGTTGTCCCATGCCATAAAATGTTTTTCCCCTAGCCAGAGCTAGTACTTGCAAGAGAAACTATAAGAAAGGAAGAAAGAAAGAAAAGGAAAGAAAGAGAAAACTTTGTGTATAAGATATCCACTAGGAATTTCTGTTGAAAATTTAAAGGACATACAATAAAGCTAGCTAATTTGGATCTTTTCAATCATACTTTCAGGAGTAGGCATTTATATCTATTTCTGGGGAGATTTTTTATGATATTCTGCCATATAACCAAAATTTCTGATCACTAAGATAAAGACAGTAATGTTACTCCCTATGGCCCTATTGAAGAAAAGATATTTTCAGTCATTCTAATCCTAACTTAGAACTAGAAGTTCTGGACTAAAATAAAATCACATTTATTTTAAGCCAAGAGAAAGTTCACAAGTGACCTGGATCCCAGACAGAATGGAAGTTCTGAACAGTGAACTCAGGCTTTCCAACTTTCAAACTGGCTACTGAGGTCACAAAGCTAATTAGAAATTTCAGAGACTCGTTGAATCCTAATGCCAAATCACTACAGTAAACTCTTCAAGGGTTGCACTAGAACCTGAGGGTTCTTGGGAATCCAGGGTAAATCAGAAATAAGGATCAAATGAAGCAGCGAGTTTCAGGCCAACCTGGGCAATTTAGCAAGATGCTGTCTCAAAATTGAAAACATAAAACAATAGGTCAGCGTTTTCTGGATTCAGTATGGACTACCTCAAGTCTGGGAATGTAGCTCAGCAGCACATTCTTGCCTCTCTCACAAGAGTGAAATCCTGAGTTCACTTCTCAGTAGCAAGAGTACATTCCCTATCTCAAAACAAAGGCAGTCTTATGTTAGATTAGTTGCAGTTGCAGATTAGATTGAGACTCCTAGCACTTCAGTAAAAGCAATTCTCTGAGGGAAAATTACAAGTAAGGAAAAATAATACCCCTGAGAGATTCAAGTTATTTATATTTTTCCATATAGAATTTCTGGCATTAAATTGCTCCTGGACACACTAGCAGGCAATACATAACTAAACAGTGAGAGGAAAATAATCAGAATAACCAGATAGTGTAATTATTAGATGTGGCACTGGAATTAACTATGATTAGGAGTTCAAGACTCAAATAACAGCATGGCCATTTTACCTGAGTAGTATAAATTACAAAGAGACAGGAGGAAAATGGATAATGAAAACAAAGGCAATAGACAGTTCTAACATCTAAGTAGGTAGAGTTGAAAAGAGATGAAGTGAATGGAAATGCAGTTCAGAAAGAAACACCCAGACTGAAGCACGAGAGACACAGTGATAGAAAATATGTAAAAAGCACAAGAAACATATGTGACATAGAACATGGTCTGTCACGCATGAAACTGGAGTCATGGAAGCAGAGGCCAGTGGCTATGGGACAGAAGCAATGTAGGAAACTATTAAAAGGCTGGAAGATTTCTTCCAAAACTGGTTCTCATGACGAAGAGTTGCAAAAGACCCCCTGTGGTACCGGCAGAGGGACGGGTTTGGTAATAACTGGGAAAAATATCCAGAGCCCTTTCTGTAACCAAGACCTACTCTGTAGAGGAAATGACTTTAGCAGAACCTTATACTAACTAGGGAACAGTGCGTTGCACTTTCTCCCCTCATCATCTTTCTACCTCAGATGGAGTGGGGGTAAGAAGAGTTGGAAAGGTAACAGTCCTAAAACGTGTCCGCAAAAAGGCTGAGATCCATTCACAAAATGAGACAATGGTTAGCCCGGAAGGCTGTAGAGCTAAAGGACCATGTCTGTTTCCTAGCAAGAGCTCTTTTGTCAACTGTGCTGACAAAAACATGCGAACAATGATGAAAGATAAGATTAATGGCAGTCTAGGCAGATCTTATAAGGTCGGACAAAAATGTTTAGAATTTACAAGGAATGAAATGTGCATTTACATTCACTGCCATTCATAATTTAACATCATAAAATTAAGTTATATGTGTTGTATATTGTGCTTTTGTGGTGTCTCTCTCTCTCTCTCTTTTTTTTTTTTTTTTACTATTGTAGTCATTAAAACCAAACATCAAAATAAGCTTAATTGACTATAAAGCCATAATGAAAAAACATAAATAGTGTATGGCTAGTGACAACATGAAATAACTTATGTTAATATTTTCTGTATTAATATTTTGTGGTTTGCTTAGAAGTGCATAACTCTAAGAAATACAATAAGATATATACAGATGGCATTGCAATGTGGAATTGTTTTTAGATGATGTGAGGCAGTGGTCATAGAAAAACCAAAACAGTTATGAGCTGGTAATAATAAAGAGTATAGAAAGATTTCATCTACTATTTCTTGTGATTTTCTATTAAATTTTTTTACAATAAAAAGAGTCCAAAGCTTTCATTTAGAGTCTCATCTTTAATTACCTGCATCATATAGTGTTAAGAAAATATCTTGACAGCACATTTGACAATAATTCCAATGGAGACCATTACTCCTCAAGTCATAAAATTTACTTTCCAGACCATTAAAAAGTTTTCTTCAATCTTTCTTCAGCTTCTGCTGAGAAATACCCAGTAAGAATTTAAACTCATGGCCTCATGAAGAAACTGACTGAATAACTGAATTATACTGCTTGGAATAAATGAACAAATAAATATTCTTTAAATCTACCCACCCCAGATCAAAGGTAAGAAATACATGGAGGTAGTATGGACATTACTTTTTTTTTTCTTTTTTGAGACAGGGTCTCACTGTAGTTCATGCTGGCCCTGAGCTCAGCCTCAAACTCACAGCAATCCTCCTGCCTCTGCCTCCCAAATGCTGGGATTACAGGTGGGAACCACCACGCCCAGCACTGTTATATTTGGCTACTAGGGATTGAACCTGGGCCCTTGTGCTTACAAGGCAGGCTCCGGAATCACTGAGCTAAATCCTTGGCCCAAGACATTACCTTTGTTTAAAGATATGATTCAGAAACACTGCAAAGTGAGTAACCATATGAACTTTGTGGAATAGAAAATATTTTTTCCTAATTTCTTCAAAATTTCTTCAAAGCACCAGACTGGCTTTAAAATACAGTCAGGGTCAACTGGGATTACCTTTCTCTCCTTCCATTATATATGTGCCTTTCCAATGGTATAACTAGTGAATAATATACTGATTCCCACTGCCATTTAATTCAGAATATTAAATATGGTATGACCTTGACATATTTTGAATTTAGAAAATGGAAGAAGATAAAGTATTTCCAATAAGAACCTTCCATCAGCCATCTGTAAATCTCAGGAAAGCAGTGTGAAAATGATTTTCTCTGATATAAAACATCTGTTTTTATAGCCTCTTTTCTACATCGAAAATGGTGACCGCTGCATTCTAGACGTCCACTTCATAGACCCACTAAGCAAGGGGTTGACCTCTGTTTAACTTTCATATTGCTTTATTAATAAGAAAGTATTTTTCTTGGAAAAGCAAAATCAATTTTAGTGACTCCAAGATTGAATTAGAGGCAACAGATAGAAAGAAATAGCTAAAACTGGGTTGCAAGCTACAATTTAAAGAAGGGGAAAACCAGTCCTGGCTTCAGGCAGAACTGAAAATCAAAACCAACTGTAAGAACTACGTTGAATATATTACCGTTGCCTTCACCTCATGTTAAAGCAGCTGCAGTAAAAACCTTGATGTTTCGATGCCATCTTCTCCTCGCCTCTGCCTGCCAGTCTCCTCCTTCACCGGGTGCAGCAGAGGTGAGCTGAGTGGGTGCAGCCTGCTCACTGCAACGCAGCCCTGGCAAGAGGATGTGTCATATGAAGCAGAGATTCCGAAACAGTATTAATCAAGGCCGTTTTGAGATGTGCAGGTGGAATGGAAAATATTTAATAGGACAAATAGATATGTAACTAAATAGATATGTAACTATGCATGCAAAGCCTGGGAAGACGGAATAGGAAAAAATTATGAAGAAGTTGTCAGAAGAAAACAGTTAAACAAAGATGGGTAGAGAGCTCTTTTCTATTATCTGTAAAATTTTCCAATCCTTCAAAAGATCAACATGCAAGATTAGTTTTCAAGTAACTTTCTTCTGAAATTTTACTTTTACACATCAAAATACATTTGGTTTTCAATGTTCAGGTGAAATGTGACTCAGCCTTCAACTGATACATTTCAAAGTAGATGCTCTCTTAATTCTAGTAGCAGTCCGATAAACTACTCCGTCTGAGGTTTATTTATTTGTTTATTTTGGTTTGCTTTTGAGACAGGGTCTTGCTGTGTATTCCAGGCTGGCTGTGAACTCACTATGCAGCCCTGGCTGGCCTCTGGACTTGCGGGGATTTTGCTGTCTCAGTCTCTTCTGTACAGTACTGGAATGGGAAATGTGAGCCGCCCCATTCAGCCGCTACTTTAAAGAATTTTGTTAAATTTAGCCTTCTGCTGAAAATTTCAGGTTAAGGTTAGTAGCTGTTAGAAATAATGCCATGGACACGCAGGCTTCGGGAGGACAGGAGGTAAATCCAGGACATTCCGCAACACTCGAGCACTTAGGGAAAGTATCAGCTGTGGAGGAGTGACCTGCTTCGAAAGGAGCTGTGGCCACAGCTGTTCTTATCCTGAAACCCAGAGTTCTCTCCATCTAGCAAGATTTTAATCTGTAGTAGCACTCTCCTTTCATATGATTAGATCAATACAAATAGAAGGAATTCATTTTACAGTAAATGAAGAACTCAGTTATCACCTTAGGTATTATTTGTGATGTGTCTTCTTTACTGTGATGGTCTGATAAAGCTTTAGTATTATTTTTTTCTTTCAATCTTCCATTCAAAAATATTTACAGGATTTGTTATGGTTTTGGTAACTAAAAAAGAGCTGTGCATTAGACAAAGATACTGGATTCATGAGAGTTAAATTATATGGGAAACCAGCGACAATAGAAAATAAACAAATGTAATTTCATATGACCAAAAGCACTGTTAAAAAGAAAACGAGGATAACAATAATTTGGAGAGTGCCTGCTGTGGGGGGAATAGCTGTACACTGCACAGTCTGGAAAGCTTTCTCTAGAATGTTCTGTTTAGAAAGATATGAAATGAGTAACAAAATACACTGTTACGAAGAGAAAAAGGGACTGTGAAGAAGCCACATGTGAAGAATGACTTCAGTGAGTCGAAGGGAGATCCAGACTACTGAACGCGGAGCACAAAGGAGGAAGAGATGGACGGGGCAGAACTCTGAACACTCGCCGCGAGTCTCGGTCTCATTCTAAGTGGTGCACAATGGTTCAGGTCTGAAGCCAAATGCGGCGACGCATGCCTGTCATCCTAGCCCTTGGCGTGTCTGAACTGTGCAGTGAGAGGATCGCAGAAAACATGTAACATGACAACACTGAGGTTTGAAGCAGGAAGTGACGTGAGTTCATTATCTCTTGTTCTGTTCTCCAGCTTTCTCAGGTGAACAAGTTCGCCGTTGCATTTAGGGGCCCAGGATAAACGTTCTACCCCTTGCAGCACTTTTGGTAGTGCTGCGTGGGGGTTACAAGCAGTCCCCGTTATCTGCTCAGTCCTCATTGTCTGCTTCTCTTAGGAGCCGCTTCTCCTTGGTTCTGTTTGGGCTAAAGATGAGTCTTAAACCACCAGGCGATGCTCAAGCACTGGTAGGGATCAGACCGGTGGTGGTGGGGACTCTGATGACTGGCAGACCAGCAAAGTCTCCGCGCAGAGACCAGCCTCACATCCGGGGGATCTTTTCTGTCTTTTACTTCTCAGGGTCAATTACCAGATTTTTCTTCTTAAACAGAATTTAATCTTCTGTTTTGTTCTGTTTTTAGTTTTTTTAAAACAAGGTTTCATTTTGTCGTTTAGGCTGGTCTTGAACTCAGCCTCCAACTCAGAAATCCGCTTGTCTCTGCCTCCCGAATGCTGGGATTACAGGCATGAGCCACCATGCCCAGCACTGTGATATGTGGTACTGATTGCTGGTGGGCGTGAGTCTCCATGCCAGGCATTGCTGTATGGAGTTACTGGGGACTGAAGCCAGGTCCTTGCGCTTGCAAGGCAGGCAGTGAAATCACTGAGCTAAATCCCCGGCCCTAATTCATTTTTTTAAAGAGTGAGTTTTAAAGTTCATAAAAGTTAAATTTATGCATTGTCTCCCGAATATCCCTGCGCCAAGGTCAGAAGCCCCAGGGCACCAGCTCTATCATACTGTTAAGTGACATGTAGGAGAGGGTCTGTGAGACACATAAATGGACCTCCTGGCTTTTAATTATTCAATTTTTTTTTTTTTTTTTTTTTTTTAGGCAGGATCTCACTGTGCATTCCAAGCTGGCATCCTTCTACCTCAGCCTCCTACGTGCTGAGATTACAGATATGTGTCACCGTGCCCAGCACGGCTATCATTACAGCCATAAAGTTTTAATACTGTAGTACACTTTCTTTAACTCTTCTAGTACTCCTTTACTTTTCTCACTTGTATACTCCTGCACTATATCAGATGCTTGTACTGTAGCACATTTCTCTATTGCACTACATGTTTCTTGTTTAGCAACTTGTCTTTTTTATTGAACTGTTAATTCTTTAAGGGTAAGGACTTTCACTTATTTATATTCCTATATGCAGCATTCATATCACATAGTAATATTAAGTAAATAATTATTGAATAAAGAAATACATACTTCAATTATCCCTCATACTTATACTTCTGAATTTGACTTTTCTAGAGAACTCCAGTTTTTTACTTTAAATGTCTACTGGCTTTTTTTTTTTTTTTTGAGAAAGGGTTTGGCTATGTAGTTCAGACTGGCCATGAACTCACTATGGAGCCAAGGCTGGCCTTGAACTCATGGCAGTCCTCCTGATTTAGCGTCCTGAGTATTGGGATTATAAGCGTGTGCCACCACACCCAGCTCTACTGGCATTTTGAATTGTCCACTTTTCCTCAATCTCAAGTTCATATAGACCTTATCTCTTTCCAATTTTAAAATTTTTGTTGATGCCAATTTCCTTGGTCAGAAATTTTTAGAGTGTATTAACACTCTCTTGATATTTGAAATTTTTTTAAAATTCTATTTCGCCGACTCAAATCTTGGCTCAGACTTTATCACTTAATTCCTGGAAAAATGGAATACAATTTTGACTGTATTGAGGATAACCACGACTAAAAATTCTTTTCTCCTCAAATCCATATGTTTATCTCTTTAAGATCATTGCCAATAAAATATCACTTTATTCTTGTCCATACACTGTCCCATTTCCAAGTACTTTTTCCTAGAATATGTGTATGATATACTATTATCTTCTATAAACCCTATTTAAAGGTTTGTGAGCAAAATAAGATAATATTTTGATATACATTTATTAGATAAGGAAATTGAGATTTATGTATGTTAAGGTCACATTTATCCAACAGTAAAACAGTAGAACTGAATTCTGAATACAAGTACAGTTAGCTAGGATCTTTAAACTCTAATAATCATTGTATTAGTATGTACTATTTCAAATTTAAATTCCTGCTTCACTTTAGAAGACTTCCTTAATGCAGTACACAGATCATATTTAACTTCTTTTTGTTGCTGCATTTGCACCTTCTATTCCATATTTGAAATTTCCTTGCATTTATCATTTGTGCAGTTTCTGACTTTTAAACCTCAACTAGATTGTCAGCATCTTAAAACTAGTACAACATACAGTTATCTATCAGTATCCACAGGTTCCTCATTTATGGATTCAACCAACCACTGAGGGAAAATATATTTGTTTAAATCATTGTTATATTGTACATAATTAAACTTTTCCTTGTCATTGTTTTTTAAACAGTACAGTGTAAGAACTACTATCATTTGCATTGTTTCAGGTATTACAGACAATCTAGAGATGACAAAAGTGTACAGGGGGATTGGCCAAAGTTATATCCAACTGCTATCCTTATATCCATTGCATACAATGTACTCCAGCAATCTCAGGCTTTGGTGCATGTGGGTTGTTATTACTGATCATTCACTGGATACCTGGGGACAACTAAACATTTGAATTTGTATGAAGATGTGATATCGTGAGTGACTCACAAAAACTTCCCAATAATTTTTTTTTAAATTAGCAGTCCTTGAGACAAACATATGTGTAGTAAACTATACCAATAGTTCTTAAATTATTATTAGAAGTATCTATGCATTAACTTGCAGGCCTTGTTCACCAGAAAATTTTCATGTCTTCCTCTTCCTAAGAACTTTTTTTTTTCAGACAGGGTCTGCTTTGTAGTCCAGGCTGGCCCTGAGCTCAACCTTGAATTCACAGCAATTCTCCTGCCTCTGCCTCACGAGTGCTGGGACTACAGGCGTAAGCCACCACACCTAGCATTGTTGGGGATCAATCTGGGCCCTTGAATTTGCAAAGCAGGCTCCAGAACACTGAGCTAAATCCCCAAGTACATTTTTTAAGAACTTGCCCTCTTTACTTGCTAGATTAAAAGTTGCCCAGGTTAATTAATCCATTTTAGTAGCACCCCACTGTTTCTATGAAGCACTGTCAAACACGATATACTGTCAGCACAACTTCCAAAAGCATCAGCACTTCCAACAGCATCAGCATTCCATCATTACTCTCCTTCAAAGTGCTTCGAAGAAAGCAAATGCAACAGTTGTTATTTTTCTCTTTTTAAATGAATCATAAATGCAGTTCCTGTCCATAGGTCCATCAATTTAATTTAACTTCAAGAAAAGTACTAAAAGTAATTTTGTAAGGACTTCTGTCGCTCAAGCTTCTGATGTACAAAATTTAGAACTCTTCAGGCATCTCCTCTGTTCCACAATCCTGAATACAGTCTTCCAGTAGAACCGGCTCACAACTGTCAATAGGAGGCTGCTGTCTTCCTGCTTTTCCGCGTGACACTGGTTCCCTGGATACAGGCAAAACGCGGGAATTAGGGCTCCAAGGCTGCTTTCACTGGGCCTCTAGCTCCGTCCCGCCCAATGGCAGTGCTGTCGCGCCGCGTGACGTC
Source organism: Petromus typicus (assembly GCA_004026965.1). NCBI lineage: Eukaryota > Metazoa > Chordata > Mammalia > Rodentia > Petromuridae > Petromus > Petromus typicus. The sequence goes on from PVIR01001950.1 coordinate 42,960, forward strand.
ACGCACTCGCCGGAAGTGTCGCGACAGCGCCGGGGGCGTGTCTCCAGGCCTCTCCGCGTGGAGTTACCTGTAAACGCGGGAGGTTTGGCTCAGAAGCTTTCGCACAGCCCGCGGAGGTGGAATTATCTTTCCTGAAGAGAGCAGCGAGCTTGTCCGCAGGCCCAGAAAAGTGTGGCAGTTTCGGCCTCTGGCGCGGCGCGATGGAGGTGATGGAGGCCGCCGCCGCCCAGCTGGAAACCCTGATGTTCAATGGCACAGGCTTTGAAGTTGGCGGAGGCCCGACGGCGCTGTCTCTAGACCCTGCCCCCACGCCAGGGCCGAGTGAAGGATCCCCGGAGGGTGAGCAGGCCTCGGAGGCCCAGACTGCCGGGGAGCAGCAGCCGCAGCCGGCCCCGAGCGCCCAGGCGAGCGGGTGCCCTGCGCCGCAGCCAGGAGTGGCGCCCCGAGAGGACAGTGTCTCCGGCCTGGGCCCCGCGCTGCCAGCGAAGACCCCTTGCTGCGTGGAGATCTCTGACAGCGACTCGGACTCGGATTCGGACTCGGACAGGTCGAGTGTCCATGGGCCCCGGAACCGCGAGGGTGGGTGTGAGGGTCCCGGAGGGTGGTGAGGCCTCTGTGCTTAGGCACGCGTGGACGCTCTGAGCCAACCCCCGTACCTCCCCGCCATTGACTGGGAAGCACTTTGCGAATCTGAATGTAAGATTATCGATTCTCACTCCTCTCCTGGGTTTGGTAGCCTGAAAGGTTGTGTGTGTAGGTAGTGTACTTTTTAGTTAAAATATTAAAAGATAAGTTACTAGGTTATTGCCACGAGTACTGTTTCGTGTATCTCTGTGATTGTACCTTTGGAATTTTGTGTCGTCAGAATAACTTTTTCTGTCAAGTCTAGCATGTAGTCATTTAAAAAAAAAAAAACTGAACAAGGTAAGGATCAGAAAGGGATTCGTTTTTTCTAGACACACCCTCTTCTGCCTGTGCCTTCATGTAGTGGGACAAGACGCTTAAATATGGGCTGTTATGAAAAGACTCTGAAGACTGCGTCCGAATATCCTCGTATGTTAGGCGGCCGATACTGACCAGGTGAACAAGATAAGAAACACTGTAATGAGGATAAGGAATTTTGGGGGACATGATGGGTCAAGAATGGGAATGGAGAAGGACAAAAGGTTCGAGTAGAGGAAGAGAATCCGAAGACTGGGCAGGGAAAATGCGTAAACTATAAAGATGTGGTTTCTTGGCAGTTCTGAAGTCATCGTGTTGGATTCCTGTGTCCATGTAACTGGAAAGGTGAAGTTTTGAAGGCAGACATCTGGATGTGATGCACTAATATACCAGTTTAGGGTTAAGACTCAATAGATAGTGGTAGAAGATAACAAATATGTGAGAAAGTGAAAAGACATAACTTTTCACCTATTTTAGCTAGGCAGTGTTTTGATATATATACAGAGTCTCTGGTTTCAGGTTCTTGGTAACCCTGCAAGGTTTTCAAGAAATTATGGTATAATCCCAGACAGACTCTAGTAACAGTTTAAAAAGAGTTTTATGGGAGCAATCCATTTCAAAAAAGTTAATATTTGATTTGAGCTTATAAACAAGAACCGTTTTTCTGGGTTGACAACATTTTGGGCAAAGAAAAGAGCACAAACAGTGGTATGTGGTAGTGAAAATAAATGGAGAATTGGAAAGTCACAAGCTCATATGTCATATATCCCTCGTGTGAGAAGTGAGATGAGATTGTGGAGTTTACCAGGAACCTGATTGCAAAGGCTTTAATATGTCTTTTATAAAAAAAAAAAGTTTGAAGCTTTTCTGTATACTTAAATATTTCGTCATACAGTTGGAAAATAATAGTGCAGACCCCAAGGCCATAAACTGATTTAACAGTTTTTAACTTTTTGAAAGTATTAATGATAAACAAATTTAGTCATTTATAGACATCTTGGCACTTTAACTTTATTTTAAATTTTCTACAATATTTTGGGTTTTTTCCCTTTTATTGACTTTATTAATATCTTTTAGATGTACATTATGATTACATTTATCATTGAGAATTTGTACTTGTACATGATGTATCTTGATTCTCATTTTTTCCCCATTTCCTTTCCTCCCTACAATCCCCACACTCTATATACATAAGCTTTATTTCCATTTTTAAATTTTCACCATCAAATTTTTTCTTTCCCTTTATACTTCAGGGTGCCTTCTCACAGAAGATGTTCTCTTACATAAACACAGTGCTACTAATCATAACATGTGAAATTAATACTTTTCTCTTAAATGTCCCAAGAGACACAGTTTGGAGCCTAAATTGATTAGGATGAGAGGACATGAGGGGGTTAAAGTAACAGTGGTGGAATGAGGACTGATGATCCAAGGAGAAACTTACTATACTGGTTATACAGTTAGAATTATTAAGCAGATAACTGGTGAGAGCCTGAAGCAGCAGTGGAAAGGAAATGAGGAATAGCACTAATTATCAATCAGGAGAGATGTATTATGCTGTTGTCTTAATGTGATTCCAAGGTTCCAACCACAATGACTGGCATGATGAAAACCAGGCAGTGAAGTAGAAGCTCAAGGAGGAGCAAAGCAGTGAGTGCAGTAAGGAGAGTGTACCTTTTTTCTGTTTTGCCTTTAACTTGCTGGGAAGTGTGAGGTTTGTGCATGTCATTCATATAAGTTAATTACTATGCAGCCAGAGATTATGATGGAGGTTAGCTGTGTCAAGGCAGAAGATTGAGGAATTAATCTGCATATGGCTGATGACTGAATTCATGGAGTGGATGAGTTTATTCACATTATGAATAGTACCCATAAATATAACCACAACCAAGAAAATATGGAGGCTCATGCCTCTTCTAGTTGTAGAGGCTCAAGCAGGAGGATCACAAGTCTAAGACCAAGCAGGACAATTTAGATGCTGTCACAAATTTTTTTTTTTTTAAGGATTGGGATATATAGCTCAGTGGCAGAACCCTTGCTTTGTGCAAGAGTGAGGCCCTGGGTTCAGTTCCCAGTACTATACCAAAAACAAAGGAAAACAAAACAAACATTAAATGGGCTGGCATGGGGGAGCAAATTACAATTTCTATGGGAAGTCAAAGGCCAGAGAGAGTGGTCAAGAGAAATGAAGGCATTCCGCAGTTGCCTGAAAATGGGGAAGAAAGTGTCATGTAGAATTTCCTTCCGTCATTGATTGTCACTTGCCCAGGCATGTGAGACTGTGCAATGAGAGCACTAAGTTGTAGCAGGAAATCTGAATGTTTTTGGTGAGCTTTCTTGATGTTACAGTAATCTTTGAAATACTTCCTTTCTAATTAGGAGAGCGGCAGTGAAATAGGTAAAGTACATATTTCCTAACTGAATAGTTGTGGTACCACTGTAATATTTAATCAAGTTTTAAACTTTTTTCTTCCCTACAGTGAGACAGATTCAGATAGTTCCAGCTCCTCCTCTTCCTCATCATCTTCCTCATCCTCATCTTCATCCTCTTGTGTATCACTTCCTCTTGTGCTATCAGATGGAGAAGATGATTTACAAATTGAGAAGGAAAGCAGGAATTGTCCTCTTAAAACAAAAGATGAGTTACTTCTTAATGTAAGTACTTACATTTATTATTTTTTAATTTTCATGTTTTAAAAATACACTGTTAATGTACTGGTTTTAATTATATTTGGTTTATTTTTTAATTGATTTTTTGGTATAATATGTACATTATGATCACATTCAACATTGAAAATTATACCTGTACATGACACGTCTTGAATCTCACCTTTTCCCATTCCTCTGCCCTCCCTACAACCTCACCCCCTATATACATAAGGTTTCTTTCCTTTTTTTAACCATCTAATTTTTTCTTTCCCATGTTTGGTTTATATCAAATTTGATGTATATTCTTAATTTATGAGTGTACTTTTGCCATGATTTGACTAACTTACATAAAAGAGCAGTGACTTTAATAATTTTTTAATTTAAAATTTTTTTTTTTTTTTTGAGACAGGGCCTCACTTTGTAGTTCAGGCTGGCCCTGAGCTCAGCCTCAAACTCACATCACAGCAATCCTCCTGCCTTTGCCCCCGAAGTGCTGGGATTACAGGCGTGAGCCACCATGCCCGGCACTGTGGTATGTGGTACTGATTGCCAGTGGGCATAGTCTCCACGCCCAGCATTGTTGTATGTGGTTACCAACAATTGAACCAGGGTCAGGTCCTTGTTCTTGCAAGGACGGCACCAAACCACTGAGCTAAAGCCCCAGCCCAACTTTAATAATTTCTAAGATTGCCTCTAACTCTGTTATTAGACAGTTGTTCTTTTCAGGGTATTTGCTTCAGTTTGGTATTTTCTGGGCTTTATTTTCCATATATAATCTTTGTGGGCTGAGTGTCAGTGGTAGAGCACTTGGTAGCCTGTGCAAGCCTCTGTGTTCAGTTTTAGTGTATGTGCCGCCAAAGCAAGTACAAGCCCCTCAGTTTAGTCTCCAGCACTGCAACAAACGAGAGAAAAGATATTATATAAATTTATAGCCTCTGTCTTTATTTGTTGTAAGTTTGAGAGTTTTCCTCAATAATAACTGAACTTTTTCTAATTCATTGCTATTAGAGAAGTAGAAAGTAAAATTTAGTGGATTAAACATGTGGGATGCCTATTCACTTGAAATTTTAGAGGGATTTTTAAAAACACAGTTGGAAAGATGTGTTTCTTGTGTGATACCATGTATTGACCCTTGATAGGTTCAGTTGACAGAGTTAACTCTTGTGATGTTTTATTATCTCTTAGGCTGTGAAATGCTAGGTGGATGGTGGTTTGGCTGAAATCTGTGACCCAAGGAGAAAGTCTTTGCAGAATTCCAGAATATGGCCTAACTTACTTTATACCTCTGTGTACTTTAGTTCTACTATTATAATTTAAAAGTTGAACAGTCAGTAGTCATAATTATTGTGTAACATTTAAATCAATAAGATAATTTTTGTTTGTTTGTTTTTGTTTTTTGAGACAGGATATCGCTTTGTAGTTCATGCTGACTCTAAGTTCACTGTGTAGTCCAGGCAAGCCTCGAACTCACAGCAATCCTGCATCTATCTCTGAAGTACCATTGGGATTACAGGCATGAGTCACCACACCTGGTATAAGATAATTTTAAAAGGGCACTAGATTGAGAGGAAAAAAAAAGCCCAGAGGCAATTGGGTGCTTTTTTTCATAACTGTTTTGGATTCTATCAATATTGTTTCTTTTTCTCAATTTATAATAAGAAATTTCCTTTCTCTTTATGCTTCATGAATTGAGAACTTTTGTGTTTATGTACAGTGGTTTATATGTTCATGCCACACATGGTAATATCTTTTAGTAGTTTTTTTATGCAAAAGCTTCCAATTTATAACTTTTTCAAAAGTACTGAAAGACATTTTAAGTTTATTCACCTATATCTCATCACTTCTTTAAAGTTTTTTCTTTAAACCTAGATCGCAAGTAATTCCAACATTCAGTAGGGTAAGGGAGGATTTTCAGTTTGAAGCCAGCCTTAGCTACACAGTGAAGCACAGTCTTTAAAAAAGAGAGAGAACACAATGTTTTAAAAATTTGTACTGTCTTATTTATATCACCAAGTCTGGAATTCTTGTCTTAGGTATCCCTTGAAAGGTAATGCGTAATATTTCCTATTTGTTTACATTTTTTTCTAAGTATAGGACCCATATTTTCACTGGAAATCAGAAAAAGTCTTCCATCAAACATGAGGCCAACAATATTATTTGAGGACTGAACTCATATCTAATCTTTTTACCTACTTTTAATCTACTTGGTACCTAGTAGAGTACTTCATAGACAATGAGTACTGAATCAGAAGTGGTGACAGTTATAGAGTAAGTGAATGAATAGGTGTCTTATATTCATTCTTTTAGAAATTATGGTAGCACACCTGCCGTGTGCCAGGTGCTGTCAATAAATCCAGTCCAGGTTCTGCTTTCATAGTCCCTAGTGGAAAAAGACCGATAATAAATAAAGCAGACATAAATTTAACTGCTAGAAGGCTACTGAATGTGTGAGTGTTTGATGCATATGAAAAAATTCCATTTTACTGGGAAAATTTGTTGTTAGCTTTTAAAATGATATGCCACATCCATCCTTCAACCATTTCTTAAGGCATCTTTGGGAAAGATAAAAGAAGTAATTACAGTGAATACAGGATAATTTTAAGATGCAGGTTAATTTTTAAATGTGGGATTCTTATTTAGCCATTGACTTAGTTTATGTTTATAAGGTTAGGAAGGAAACTTGCCAAAAGTTCACAGCACTGTGGTGCTATAGATAGGTAGGGGCTGGAGGAGTTCATTGATGTCTCAGTTACTTTTTTGTTGCTGAGACAAAGTACTGACACCCAGAGTTAAAGGAGGAGAAGTTTATGGTAGCTCACAGTTGGTAGAGGTTTCAGTCTGTAATGGACTGACTAAAGAAAGACCAGGTGGCAAGGTGGAGGGACATCCCAGAGGACAGACAGCTCATGGCGGGCAGGAAGTAGCAAAGCAGGAAGGCAGCTAGTGGCGAGTGATTAGGCCACAGCTCCGCCTGACCCTTACACCTTTCCCGGCACTCACACCTTATTCCTAGCATCCCGCTTGAGCCACTCACAGCATCATGTTATTGATCTGTGCAGCACAAACGCTGGATCTTTCCACAAGCAGAGCTCCACCTCTGACTGCCTCAGTGAGGCTTTGGGGGATGTTTTGAGACAAGCCAAAACCCTTGGTCTCCCCTAAATTTCTGAGTCAGGTTTCTGAAAGAACGTATTTGGACTTCTTCAGAAATCGAACTCTCAAGTCCAGTAAAAGCATGGCTTGGTCCTGAGAACCCAGGGTGGTATGGCCGTGAGTCCTGTGCACCACTTTCTGTGTTAATCTGGCACTGGCAGGTTGAACATTTGTACTACTACATGACAGCCCTGGGGAAGACTTGCTGGTTACCTGAAGAAACCTTAAAGCCAATGGGGTGAATTTTAGATTGCTTGCTGTTGTGGTTTATATCTGGATGTTCCCCAAAGCCTCATGTGCTCCTGAGTGGGGTTTTGGAAAGTGATTAGATCATGGTTGTGCGGTATTCATTGATGGATTATCCCTAATGAGTGTGTAGCTCAGTGTGACCTGGGAGGTGAGGCCCAGCTGGAGGAGGCAGGTCACCGGGTGTGGCCTGGAAGGCATCTCTCCCTACCTGTCCCTTGATCCCTCTGCTTCTGCCTACCATGCCTCATACTGTGGACTGAGACCTCCCAAACTGTGAGCCAAATGTACTTTTTCTCCTTTAAGTTTTGGATGTTGGGTATTGTGACAAAGTGACTAAGACTCTTGGTATGCGTTTCCTAGTCATCCCTCTGTGCATCTGTGTGGGTGAGTGTAGGAGAGAGTGAGAAAGTGTGTGTAGGAAAGTGAAAGCTTAAAAGAGCACATGGGCCAATGTGAGAGGGTGGGAGTGCCTAAGCCAGCTGACAGGAAGGGGGGTGAGTATGTATTTTGAGGAGGGTTGGGGCTGGGCACCTTATATCCATTTGAGTGTGATGCTGAGTAATCAGAATATCCCCAAAGAGAAAAATACTTGCGAGTGATTCTGAGGATGGACTTACATTGAACTCATTGTTGTGGTGAGCGGAGATTCAGATTACCCCATGAGAAAGAAGGATTTGCTGTGAACACGCTTGAATTGGAAAGCAGTAGGAACCAATGCAGCCAATAAGACTGGTCTTGATGTTCCTTTGTGTGTCTCTTGCACATTGTCATAATTCAATTACTGTCTTTTGAATTTTTTTTTTTCTTTATTAAGTGATTTCCGTTTTCCTGGAGGTTGATCTTTAATCTAGCTTTCTGTGTTCCTGGCTTAAAATTACATCTTTTACTCTCAGTTTTCCTTTGAGTTGGCCCATTTTATTTGTTTATTTTATTTTATTTTTTGCTCACTTTTGGGACAGTCCTTTTAGTTAAATCTGGTTTCTTAGAAGAATGATAACCTACTTTTCCTGGGAAATGGCCTCTGTTTTGCCACAACTTGCTCTGGCTGAGGCGGTGTGTGCTGTTTCGTTCAGGACTCTTGATGCATCACTTTGGCTCTGAGGCAGCAGAGGTTGTTTGCTAATGCTGTCTGTTAATTACCAAATGAAGTTCTAAAGGAAATGAATGTGCTGTCCTATCCATGCTATCTTTCCAAAAAGGTGCACAGAATTTAAAATACTCAAAACAGTTAATAGAAATTTTAGAGTCCGTGCTGGTCTTCCTGGAATCTCTGTGATGCAGACATGTTCAGTTTATCCCAGTTTTTTTTTTTTAGGTTTTTTGAGACAGGGTCTCGCTTTGTGGTTCAGGCTGGCCCTGAGCTCAGCCTCAAACTCATCACAGCAATCCTCCTGCCTCTGCCTCCCAAGTGCTGGGATTACAGGCGTGAGCCACCACGCCTGGCACTGTGGTATGTGGTACTGATTGCTGCTGGGGTGAGTCTCCACACCCAGTATTATATGTGGTTAACCAGGGATCAAATGCGGGTCCATTGCGCTTGCAAGATAGGCACTGGAACCACTGGGCTAAATCTCCAGCCCTTATATACAGTTTTTCAGTAGGCTTATAAGCAGATTTTTTCATCCCAAAATTTGGCTATAACTTGATTTTAAAAAATGCAAAGGAGGAGGTGGTGAGGGAAATAAAGGATTAGTGAGCTATAAGCAACATCGAGACTAAGAGCCTTCATTGGCCCCCTTGTAGCATCACACTATGTAATATGATGTGAAGTTTAACCAAGTGAAAGTTTTCTTTTGAACATAAACCCTTCTTTCATGCTGAGGCTTATGTGTAACTTACATAGTACCTATGAAAAAACATACAACATTACAGATTTAGATCTCCATTATAGGATATTTTAGTGTTACCGTGAGTTAGAAAATGAGCTTCCTTTTGAAAAATTTCATCAGTATTTGTTGCCTTGAACTTTGCATATACAAACATCAAATATAATTGAAAACTTACTCATAGAAACATTTAATATCTTTATATTCTGAAATTTTAACGAGAAATGAGTTTTGTAATTCAGTGACTGTTGTTTCCTCTTCTGAAAACCTGAAAGACTTTACTTAAGTTTAAATTATGCCCCCAGAGCTAATGGGAGCAAAATGTAGATAATGTACAAAAGGGCAAGTAATGTCTACTTACATATGTAACATGACATGACTGAAAAAACACTCAGTCATGATTAGCCATTCATAAGAAATTTCACTCATGATTTCCCAGACAGAGACTGTTTGTTCTGTGTCAAGAGAAGTCCACCTTTTGCTTTGTATATGCTGTGCTTTCTAATATTGACAGTGCAGACACAACATCCTAATGCTTGGTCAGCATGAGCCTATCGAATATCTGGGCCAAATATTGTGAAATATTTCATATCTACTTGACCTCTAGCACCATCAAATGGTATTGTACTTTGGTCTGTACTGTTACCGATTAAGCCCTAATGTGTTTATAGGGCAGGCTTCTTTCACCTTAAGGTTGATATAACTCCAGGTAGGTTTGCAATTATTACATTCTATTCTAGATGACTGATAGATTCTAAAATTCCCTATCGCTAACTTAATATGCTTGAAGAAAAAATGATAGATTTTTCGTGGTCAGTGCTCTTCAATACTTAATATACTTTAAAAATTTAAATTTTATACTTTACTGTTAAATTATGTCCAAAAAGCTTCACATAAGTACTAATTTTTTATTAGAATAGCCATATATGTCCTGTGTTTGTATATATGATTATGACAGAAACATTTCCTGTTTTAGATTCTCCCATTGGCTGTTAGATTTTATGCCAATCAGTGTAGAGGATGAAGACAAATGTGAGGAATGTAGTTGGAATGTGACATAGATAGTGATGCAGAAAGGAAGTAACACCAGAGGATTCCTGACAGATGTTAAAAGGATGATACATTACATAAGAATTGGGCTTGAGTGGATAACTCAGCTGCTCATCCACAGTGCAGCTGTGTCAGGACAGTGGAGGTTACCAAGAGGCGAAAGAAAATACCTGAGGGTGGTTTGTGTAAGATGAATTTTATTAAGGTGCTAATGCCATAAATTAGGGTTAGCAGAAGCTCACTAGCAAAAAAAGGTAGGTTCCAGTGGTGGTGAGCTGGACAGGAACTCTGCAAAAGTCCCCAGTGGTGGGTGGGCTGGTGGTTGTTGGCAGTACAGGAAATTGCTCAAAGTTTGGCTTTTGACATATGCAGTGGGGACTGTCTGAACTGTAACATTTACACCATCTAACCACTGTGATCTGTTCTGAAGCTGTCATGGGGTGATGGGGTCGTGGTTATACATTAGGCTTTCGTATGTGGTAACATCACTAAGTTGCTTTGCTCTGGGTATGACCAGCATTCCAAGGAACATCTGACAGAGCGTACAAGCAGGAAGGCAATTTTTGCAGATGTTGCCACCTCGTCTGATACCCTGTGTCCTTTAGGTAATAGTTACGGGACAGACTGTCAGCTTACAGTGTCCCCTTGATTTGGCAAGAGTTTGGGGAAAGTTTTAAGTATGTTTTATGGTACTGAGTGCCATACAGTACTGAAGGCATCAAGGCTTAAACTGAGATTGAAAGGTGGGCAGGCTGTGGGTGGAAAGGTGACAAGTGAAAATTGCCAGAGAAAGGACCAACGGTGTGACGTAACGGTTGTTCTCAAGGTTGATTACATAGTCAGAGCTCTGTGAATATTTATTTCTTCATTCATTTATAATCCATGTAGATAATGTTGTCAGTTTTTAATGAACCCCTGTTTCACCTTTTAACATTGCAGAAAAATTTTGGCTGATCAGCATTAAACAATTATTTAGCTGTGTTTTTCACCTACTGACAAAATGAGTGTCTTAGAGTCAGTGAAATGCTATTCCGGAGTTAACAAACGGTGTGCTTTCAGTTACATCGATTTCTGGAACTATTTTTTTCTATTAATAGATTATATTTTTATTTCAATTTTATATTTAAGTCAATTTTTGAGGGTACTTTTATGAACTGTGTTTTGGGGACAGTTTTAGAGAAAAGCAAGGTGAAAACATTAAAAATATAAGGACATCTCAAAGAATTGTTCACTTTAATATTTTATGTGGAAATAATTAATGGCCTAATCTAAGATTAGCGCCTTACACAATAGGGTAATTAATAAGGGCATTAGTACACATTAGTGATGCCTAAAGAATAGCTGAATTTCATAGAAATCTGTAAAATTACTCTTCTTGGAGAGGTTGAAGTAGAAACTAAATGCTAAGCTTGAATAGAGGGGACAAAATGTAGAGACCTAATCCATTCTTTCTTCCAATATGTTTTACCAGCCATAGGAAAAAAAAAAATTCCAATTTGGCCCTCAGTACTCCAGGGATTGGATGCTACTTTCCACCCGTATCTGAAAGTGAAGGCTCACCTAATAGCATCAGGTAATCGGCTGCTGAGTGCATGTTCTCTATTTTGCATAATAGAGAAAAGTAGTCAGGTAGTTTCATTCTACTTTCCCCCTTTTTGTTCAGTTCTTTCCAAACTAGTGCAGAAAAGAAAGGATTAATTTTTATTTGAAATGTCTGCCTCCTTCCCCACCACCCTCTTGTCTGTGTTGTTTTTGTGACTGAAAATACGAATCGCGTTTCTTTAGATAATTTTATCTTAGAAGGACATCAAATTACTGATTATTCCCCCCCCCCCCGTAGTAATCCTTCAGATGAGCAAGAGAAGTAAAGGCCATTGTAAAGAATAAATGACCTTTGGAGGCCACTTGTAATGGTTCTGTTTCTGCACTGGATGTTACTCTTTTTAATACTGTGTGAATTAAATTAAATTAAATTAAATTGAGGTAGAATTTCAGTAGGCAGCTCAGGCTGGCTTTAAACTCAAGGTGATCTGCCTGCCTCAGCCTCCCAAGTGCTAGGATTGCAGGGATGTACCAGCATGCCCAGCTTGACTAGCGTGTTTATCATTTTATTTTTAATAATTTACTTTTAATAAGATTTTTAATGTGTGCTAGTCAGTTGAAAAGTTTGCTTAACTATACTTCCTTATAGGTCATACAAGAAAGTCAGAATATAATCATATTTTTACAACCCAGTCAATAATTCTTGCATGGATATTTCAGGAGTGTGATTAGAATCTTGAATTTTTTATTGCCTTAGTTATCACAAAATCATACCAATTATTGTCCTATTTGGAACTTTGCTCAGTTTCCTCAGTAGTTAAACATAGGAAAACTGATACCAGAAAGAAAATGACTTGCCTGAGGATATACAAGGGATTAGATTCTAGCTATTATTCAATTTATTGTCTTGTTAGGAAAATGGGTAGTAGACAAGTAAGTAAAAGATTAGACAGTAATGGTTTGGGAGAAGGAAAAGCAGCAGGATCATTTGGTAAAAAATGACTGGGCTAGATCCATGAGGCAAAGTGGATTCAGTACCCACTGTCCTGTGTTTTCAGTAGCAGCCTGCCTGCCCCTGGATTCTGATCATTTGAACTTTCTGACTACTTAGTAGATGATGATAATAATGTCGGATATTTTGTCATGGAGGAGGACATATGTGTCCACTAATGTGAGCTTTTTAAAGTTGTATTTTCTTAGATTACATTGCCTGTTTTAAAAAGTCTGTCTTGGAACCCTGAAGTGTATGAGAAATGAATGACTGGCTTTCTTTAGTATGTTGAGTTTTAGTAGCTGAGGGTAGCAATATTTATTTCTATGCAGTCTTTTCTTTGTCTGACAGTATCAGTTCTTGCTCCTTCTTATTATTAGATATAGAAATACTGAACAAATATACTCTAAAAATTTTTACTTTTCCTTTAAACTAGCAGACATTTAAATGAATGTTATATACTTATCTATAGCTATAGGTAGCATATATCTATAGTTGTTTCATTTAATTCCAAAAAATAAATTAAAACATAAATTTCTCACCGATCTTCATTTCCAAAGTCAGATATTTACAATGCGACTTCATGGTAGGCTGAGTATGGTGACACAGGCTATTATCTTGGCAACTCTGGAGGCTGACGCAGGAGGATTTCACTTTGGAGCCCAGTTTAGATGAACTTAGTGATTTAATGAAAGGCTGTCTTAAAAGAAGCTGTGAGTGTAGCTCAGTGTAAAATCTCTGGGTTCAGCCCCTGGAATCCCCAGAAAAAATGAAAACCACATGATGAATGCATATAAAATATCCTAAAACTGTACCTGCGTTAGTGGCTGGAAGTAGATGGAGGATGGGAATTTGTCTTCTGAGATGTGTGAGAATGTCAGACAGTGCTGCCCAGTGGATCTTTCTGAGCCAGTAACTGAGCAGTAATGAGAATGTTCTGTGACCGTGTTATCTTAAGACTTGAGCTATGGAGTACTTTTAATGTGGCAGGTGTGAGTGGACCAATTTTAAATTTTATTTCATTGCAGTTAGTTATGCTGAGACTTACACAATGAAGTGTGGTTAGTGTCTTGTCTCAGGCCTCAGAAGCAAGAGCTGTCTTTCCCATCAGGCATTCTTGTTTTCAGTGTTTGTAGGGTAATCCTGGCCCACGCCTTAATCTTCCTAACCAGCATTAAATAGTTTCGCCTTTAATTTTCAGTACACATGGCTATTGCTTATGTGATGAAGATTTTTGTATTTCAAGTGTCCTCATTATCTTTGTTTTTAAATTTCTTAAGCTGTTAGCATGCTTCTTACATCTGGTTCTTTAAATCCTGTGCACAGTATCAGAATGATAATGTCCTTCAGTATGACCCCCATCTCTGTTTCCCTCCTGTGTTACATGCACTTACCCTGGGAATACAAAACGATGGAAGCTGGCATGGTGTCACACACCTGTAACCCAGCACTGTGGGAGGCTGAGGTAGGAGGATTGCAAGTTCACGTCCAGCCTGGGAAATTTAAAGACTTAGTGAGGAAACTTTCCCCTAGTGCTAAAAGAGCCCCAAAACACTGAAGTAATTGGCTTTTGTTTTTTCCTGTAAAGCAGATTATGCAGAGATTCACTTTATATCTTTCAAGGGGCTGCTGTGTTATCAGGGAGCCATGCGTTAATATAATCTAATCATGGTAGTGTTTCCTGCCGCCAACCAGAGGTATCTGTGTATTTTCAAAGCTTTCTTTGAAGACTGCCTTTTTAGGTTTATTTTTGGGAAAGTTGGGTTCAGCTCCTTTTCATTCCTTGAATATTCTGTATTGAATTATATTTTCATTTTCAGATTTATTTCTGTAACAGAAATACTTTGTGTTTTGAGTTTTTTGGTTAGCTCTTGTACAAGATGGGTTTATTCGTTTCCTAAATACATAATGAACACCAGCTTCACACTGGCCGTCTTTCTGGGTGCTATAGCAGTGAGCATTGCTGGAGAGGTTCTAGTTATTTTCACATTTATTTTCTGTCCATTTTGGGAAATGAACGTAAGCAAGTAAATAAAATACTACACAGCAATATTCTTTGAAGAAGAAGAAGCACCAAGATAACTTGGTAAGGAATTTAGTAGGGTTGATAGTGCTGTGACACTTCAGATTTAGCAATGAAGTAAGAGGTGCCAACGTTTGGCATCCATACAAGATCTTACTGCTTTAACAGAGTAATCCCAGGAGCTTATATCTCAATTCTTGGAGAAATCTGTCCCCTACTGAACATTTAAAATTTTGCTTCATAGAAAGCATGTCTTGGGTGAATTCTTCACAATAGGCTTTGGATTGTTTTTCCCTCTGTCCTCCTCGCCTAGCCTACTCATTAAAAGAAGCAAATGCAGTGCATTCCGTTGATTCAGTCCCCCAAATATCTGTCATTTTCAAAGCAGATATATACTTGTCAACTTGATTGTATAACAGACTCCTACTTTGGCATTGTACAAGGCTGGTTTCATTTACTTGCCCCTTGATTGTTTTGTGTGCAGTATTTAGTCCATTATTATTAGGAGGCAACTTAATGGCTTCACTGATCTTTTGAACTGTCGATTCTTATGGTGTGGGCTAGGGTTACTGAATTAGAATTAGAAGTACCGTATTATGGCAATCGTGGGTAGTAGTGTCTGGTTTTTTTCTAAATGTGTTTCTACACAGCATCAAATCTTCCCAATTGTGGTCAAAACTTTCATTCTTCTAATAAATATATCAGAAACCGGTAGCAACAGGAATGAAGGGGGCCTGACAAACACTGACTGACAGTGAGAGGGAGTCCCTTCCTCACTGCAAGTATTCTGGCTGTGTGTACCTTACTTTATCCCTGGTGTAGGTCCTAGAGCAGAACATCGGGACTGCGTCAGATCCCTAAGACTGAGCTTACTCAGCCCACAGAAAATTATGTAATGTAAGGATCTCAACATGATGAAAAGACATTTGAAAAGTTCGTTTGATACATTCCTGAAAGCATGTCGTCACAGTTGCCTGACACCTGAAATTCGGAAGATAACAGCCGAAATGACTTCAAAAGTGAAAAGTATGAAGTACTACTACTACCAAAAAGGACAACTTATTTAAAATATGGCTACGTACTGAACATACCACTAGCAGTAAATTTCATCATGTTTTCTTTTGTTCAAACAATACCTTAAAATCCATGTAAGAAAGCAATAAAACACTAAATAACTAAGAATTTATTATAGCAAGTAATGTGGGAAATAGCTTGAGGTCAGCTGTTTGTACAGAATAGCTTGACATAATAACGCCAACCATGTAATAAAAGACTTACGCAAAGACAAATGTAATGTATCCTGGTCAGCCCTAACAACATGAATATGATATGAAAGTTCTACAGTTTTATTTAGTAAAATAAATGTGAGAACGAACAGTAAGAAAAATTTCAAAGGGGGAAACTAACTAATGGGTTTGGTAAGGGAGCTGGCCTTCCTCCCAGATATTACTCTGGCATGTTGTGAATGCCTCAGTGGTTTGACTATCTCAGTACTGACACTGACACAGGTCAAACTGAATGGAGATTTGGTAATAAAAATTGACTATGTAAGTATATTTAGTATATGTTAAAAGTCAGTAAGGAGAAAGGCAGATTAGTCTACAAAGTGTGAGATTATTAACTAATTAGCTAAACCTAAAACTAGTTTCTACCTCACTTTTATACAAGAATAAAATTGTGAATGCACCAAATATGCAAATTTTAAAATTGGAACTGGAGCAGCAAAAACATTAGAGAATATTTTAAATGATCTTGCAGCTATCATTTACATAAATATAACAGTGGAATTTTCCAAAGTGCAAATAAACCATCAATACATTTGATTAGAGCAAAATAGGAGTGTCAGAGTTTCATTAAAACATACTTAAATACCTTAAAAAATTTATTGCACGTCTGGTGAAGGACAAGTTTCCTTACAAGTCCAAACAAAGTTGACAAGTACAGATAGACAGGAAATGTTCAAGGACGTCCAAGTTTTCTTATTAATGAAGAGGTTCAGGTGAAGACAAGATACTGTTGTAAACTGGTCAGCCTGCCAGATATTGTAGAGTTATTTCTCAGTAATGGCAAGATGTGAGAGAATACATGCATACATCATTTGTGGAAGTGTGGATTGATATTATGTTGAAAGTAACCAATTATGGAGTATTTATACCTCTTAATATAGAGCTACTTAAAGACTATCACAGGCGTTACAATGAACATGCTTTACGTATGTTTCTTTTCAGTGTTGTGTGTAGCGGTGGGAATTCAAAAAGCGCAGATAAATTTACAGGTGGTTGCTGTGTTGCCTTGGGGTACACTTGTTATACAGTAGGACACAATGTTAAAAATATTTGTACATGTTTATATACTGATGTACAATGATATCCAAGATATGATAGGTATAAGCAGGGTAACATTAAATAAAAACAATTTAATAGTTTCAAATTATAAATGTGATGTGTATGTATGCATAGGAAATGTATTTGGAAAATACATAGACCATTAACAAAAGTTATCCTTCCAAATTAACTTCTTATGTGCCACTTGCAGGGTCTTTGCACTCTGGGCCTTTTTCCAGAAAATAGCTTCCTTTTAAGAGTTAATATCATTTGGCTAGGAACATGAACCAAAAGCTGTTTATTTAATCTGAAGTCTAAGGTCAGTTTTATTCTTAGAATTCTCTTCATTTCTGCTCAATATTTAGTTTCTGTAGCAACAGATAAAGTTTACAGCTAGGTCTAAAAAACGGAAATCTGTAGGTGTAAAGAATATTATTTTTTGAAGGGATTAAATTTTAATATATGTAAAGGGCTAAAAATACTCGTTGGTATGTAGTAAATACTTGCTAAGTACTGGCTTTTAGTCAAGGAATGAAAATGTTGCTGGATGAAACATGTGAACCTAGAGAGCATTCTACTCCAGCTTATCTTCTAAGAATATTATTTTCTGACCTAGAGAGAATATATCAGATTAAACATTCACAGCTTTTATGTGTGGGCGTCTGTTTCCAGGAATTCTGTTTTTGATAGGTGTCACTACCTTTTTCCTGAAGAGGCCAGACTTCTTCACCAAGCCATGGGAAAGATTGCTGCTTGTGTGTTCTATTTAAAATAAATGATGGGCCAGGGATTTAGCTCCGTGGTTCCAGTGCCTGCCTTGCAAGTACAAGAACCTGGGTTCCATCCCCGGTAACCATGTACAACAATACTGGCTGTGGTGACTCATGCCCACCAACAATCAGTACCACATACCACGCTGGGCGTTGTAGCTCATGCCTGTAATCCCAGCACTTGGGAGGCAAAGGCAGGAGGATTGCTATGAGCTCAGGGCCAGCCTGAACTAGTAAGCGAGACCCTGTCTCAAAAAAAACCAAAAACTAAATCAATAAATAGGTAAAATAAAATAAAATTAATGATTAACATATAGTTCAGAGTAAGAACTCTTCTGTGGAGGAACTGGAGTTACCAGAAGAATTATTTATCTCCAAATGAGATATCTCTGGATTCCTTAATTTTTCCTTAAATGGAGTGTGTGTGTGTGTGTGTGTGTGTGTGTGTGTGTGTGTGTGTGTGTGAGAGAGAGAGAGAGAGAGAGAGAGAGTTTCTTGTCAAATTGCTATTGGAAAATATCCAGAATGGTACTTAGGTCTATATCCCTAGTCTAATTGGATTTATGATATATGTTCTAGGCTCATTAAGGCCTTTAAATGCTGTCAGAAGTCTGTCACTACTATAGAAGTTACCATGAAAGACATTTAATGTTATATTTTGAAAGATGTCTTTAGCGCATCCAAAGGAAAATATTTCTCATTTTTAAAGTTGAAACTAAAGAATGATTAATGCTTTTTTATATTATAGGAACTACCTTCTGTTGAAGAACTCACTATTATTTTACCTGAAGATATTCAATTAAAACCTCTCGGAATGGTTTCAAGTATTATTGAACAATTAGGTATGTAATTTCATTAAGAAAAATCATATCCAAGCATGCACTAATAAGTCAAGGTCTTTATGACTAGTAATAACACTATATTTTGTAGTAATTAAGCTTGAAGGGATAAACTTCAGTTTTTACTTACAAATAGCATATACAGTTTCTGCATAAAAGTGAGAAATTTGTTTCTACTGACATCTTTAAAATTTTCTGTATTAGTTATTAGTTTTGTATTATACCAGATAGTCACAGATGTAGTGACCTACAGTAGCACAATTATTATCATGCAGTGCTGTAGACTACAAGTCTGATATGGGTCTTTGGGTCTCCATGGGCTGAAATCAAGGTCTCCAGCATGTCTCAGCTTTTTCCTGCGTGTTCATAGTGGGAATCCATCTCCTTGCTCTTGTTCTATTCTAGATCCTGCCCACATTTCTTGGCTTCTTCCTTCATCATCAAAACCAGTAATGCAATATTTCTCAGCCCTTTTCCTTTTTCATT